>JAYMTH010002168.1:0-13092 GCA_036897465.1 Pelargonium australe
CTCCAAATCTCAAGCAAAACTTTTTCCTCTTGTGAGTTGTGACTCATCAATGCATCCTCTATAATAAAAACAATAAGAGTTAGAGTAGGGTATCTAAACAAGCTCTAAATACTGTAAACATTTTTGCTAGAGATTGCACTGAAAGTTGCACTTTTATATACGTATGTAATTTATTACATTATAAGTATAATCTCGTGCATGGCAATAAGCGATCTTTACAACAATCATGTTTTAAACAATTTGGAACAAAAATACTAGTTACAGGGCCGGCCCTGAGCATGGGCGAGAATGGGCGACGGCCTAGGGCCCGTGCTAGAGGGGGGCCATTTAAAAAAAAATCAGTACTAGTATTTATATATATGTATATAATAGACATAATGACATGAAATTTCTAAGTGATACAATCGGTGTATTATATTATTATTTCATATATATTTTTATGTAATTTGAATACTTGACGTAAAACATTACCTTATTATACTGATTTTCTTTTTTGTAATATTTTTTTTATATTAGGGACCCATAATTTTTTCATCGTCTCGGGCCCAACAAATGTTAGGAACGGCCCTGAGTCTAGTTATTGCTCCCTAAAAAATTTTCCTCCAAAAACAATAAAAATAAAACCCTAGTCTTAAATGTGAAAAAAAAAATGTATGCAAAGTGGGTAGTTCGTTGACACGTCACTAGATATGACACGCAAATAAAAATTACTAAATGAATAAAGTCACCGTCCATTATGAAAAGTGTCACCCTTCAAAAGACCGTAGTACCCACGTCACCTCGCTTCTTTATCAGAACTTGGGTTCGCGAGCAGGGTCATTTACGTAACATTCGCTTTACTCGAATGACAGTCATGTGGTTCATTAAAAAGCATGCATAATGTCAACGCATTGGAATGTAAAGAAGATGAAATGACGTAATGATCCCTGGGCGGAGTAGTTGAATTACGAGTACAATACTATCCACATCCTGTTTGCAGAATTGGGAAGGTGTGTGTATGTTTTTTTGTTTTGATAAGCACGCGGTATCTTTTATTAATAAACCCGAGGGTTCCAAATAAAAGTACAAATAAAGTGCACTGGACCTAAGCCAAACACAACATAGGCCCAGCCACCCAAGAGGAAAAGTCGAAACCAATACTAGAAGAGCTATCAATACAACTAATAATGGAAAACGTGGAACTCTGAATACGAATGAGAGTGTCCCGAACTGAAGGATAGTTATCACGAAAGACGAGCTTGTTCCTGCTAATCCAAGTGAACAAAAGCGTTACCAGAAAAACAACCTCCCAAGATTTTAAACAAGTACGCTGCTCAACCGAAAGCATGGAAGGCCACGAGGCCAATAGGGAATATACCGTGCATGGCTTAACCGACGCCACACCCCACCATATAAAATCTGCATCCCAAAGTTTTGATGTCCAGGAACAGTGAATAAAAAGATGGTCACTAGATTCAAATGACAAATCACAAAGCCGACATGTGGGTTTAGATTGTGCCGGTAAGACCTTCCGGCGAATCAGAAATTCCATACAAGGGACGCTTCCCAAAGCCGCCAGCCACGCTAGACATTGCATTTTAGGAGGTATGAAAGGACGCCAAATAATTTTTGAGCAAGCAAAACCGAAGTGTGGCTCAGAATTGTAAAGAGTATTGAAGGCTCCCAAAGTGGTGAATTTACCAGATTTATTATTGTTCCATATTTGACGATCCGGCACATTATGAGCAAGAGTAACCGAGTCCATCAACCGACGTAATGATTCGAGCGATCCCACTTCCCAACCTCTGGGTTGCCGACAAAACAGCAGGCACGAATCACTGTGTAGAACCGCCAGTGCCTCCGCCACGGACAGTTGTTGTTGTCCGCTTAATGTGTACAGCCGACGGTACCTGTCCTTGAGGCGGCCACCCGACATCCATTGTCCGGTCCAGAACGGGCAACTGGACCCACTCCCAATGACCCAGCTGACACTATTCGACCCGATCAGGTCTAAAAATCCTGGTAAATTGCTCAACTCCAGCAGTGATTTAATGACAAGCGAAGGATTTCGAGCACATACCTCTTGAACGGGACCAAGAGCGAGGATCCCATCCATATTTATCACAAAGAATCGATTTCCATAACGAATTCGATTGCGTAGAGAACCGCCACCACCACTTAGCTAAGAGACTCACATTAGCCAAATTTAATTGACGTATACCGAGCCCAATATGCAGTCTTTTTTGTTGAACTTGAATCCAGCGAACCTTGCTAAATCCTCTATTCGATGAGCCATTGGTCCATAAGAATTTCCATTCTATCGACTCTAGGGTAAGAATGACTTGCTTCGGAGCACGAAAAAATGACATGTAAAAGAGGGGTAGTGATGTGAGAGCCGACCGAATCAGAGTTACTCTGCCTCCCAAAGAAATATATTTAGTTTGCCATAGGGCCAAACGCTTCTTGTACTTGTCAATAATACCCGACCACGATTTTACAAGTCTCGGATTGCATCCTAGTTGAAAACCGAGATATGTGATAGGAAAGCTAGCAGTCCGGCACCCCAAAACAGTGGCTAGAGAATCAATTGTGTCTGAGGGTAGAGAAATACCAATTAACCTAGATTTCGAGTAATTGATTTTGAGTCCGGATGCTACCTCAAAACCTCTTAAAAGGCACTTGACATTATATATAGTCGAATCAGACTAAAAAACATCTAGGAATAAAATCGTGTCGTCGGCGAACTGGAGATGTGAAATACGAGTATGCCCGATTTTAATTCCCCAGAATAAGCCCTCGGATTCGAACCTAGCAAGCAACAAGTGAAGAGATTCCGCAACTATGATGAATAAAAAGGGGGAGAGTGGGCAACCTTGTTTTACCCTTTGAGTGATCGCGAAATCATCTGACGAAGACCCGTTAATAAGCACAAAAACATAGGATTTGAGGCAACACTTAACCCAAAACCTGAATCTCGTCCCGAATCCTATGGAGCGTAGGCAAAAGTCTAAATAATCCCAGTTTAAACGGTCGAAGGCCTGCTGAAAATCAAGCTTGAGCACGACTGACTGAAGCTTCCTAGAACGTGCAGCGTGAATCACTTCGACAGCTATGAAGACATTGTCGAGAAGCTGACGGTCTTTGACAAAAGCACTCTGAGTATCACTGATTAGGTCCCCAATATACGGACGAATACGATTTGCAAGAATTTTTGCAATAATCTTATACGGGGCGGTGACCAAGCTTATGGGACGGTACTCATTAAAACTCTGAGGACTAGATACCTTTGGAATTAAAGCTAGAAAAGCCGAATTAAAACTTTTACCAAGTTCCCCAGTATAAAAAAAGCTCTGAGAAAAGGCAAGTACATCAGATTGTATAATATTCCAACAAGCATGGTAGAAAGCAAGACTGAAACCGTCAGGACCCAGTGCCCTCGACCCGTCGAACTCGAACACCACAGCCCTAAGTTTTGCTAAAGTGATCGGACGTTCCATCGCGTCCCGAGCGGCAGGAGTTAATTGTTTAAAAGCAAGCCCATCAAATTCAAGTTTGTCCTCACCTGTGCCGGTTAAACGTTCTTTAAAGAAAACCCGAGCTGCTTCCTTGACCCTTGATGAGTAATTGTGTTTGGATATTGGTGGGGTTGTCTTAGCTCTAGGAGTGCCTGACAGGCAGATTTGGAAGCACGGATCGTCGGGTAAGTTCTCATCATCAAAGGCTTTCGAAATTCTTTACCGAGCTGCTCCTCATTTTCGTTTAGCATGTCATAAAGCCATTTGGCGTGCTTTTATCTCCCCGAAGATGCAATGCTTCTCCTGGCTTGCTGTGCTCGAGAGCGTCCCATGTTTTGATTTTCTGGCTTATCGAAAAATTATGCCAAGTAATTTCAGTTGTACCTGCCGTTTATGTGATTCGGAGAGGGAAACAACTTCTCATTTATGGTTGTTCTGCCCCTGGACAACGAAGGTATGGTCGGTCGTGCTAGCTTGGTGGGGAGTGGTCACTGTATTGCCCCATACCTGCTCTGCGTTGCTGGACTCATGGTCCTCATCCCTCTTGCTCGGTAAATGTATTGGGGGGAAGCTTTGGGAGGCTTCATGTTCAGCTACCCTTTGGTTCATATGGTTGACTCGCAATGGATTAGTGTTTAAAGTCAAATTCCCGGTCGTGGAGGATGCTCTCATTCGTATTCAGGCTTTTGTATTATCTCTAATCTCTTGTATCGATAGTTCGTTTATTGTCTCTTTCGATCTTGGGTGGCAGACCCTATCTCATGCTTGAGATAGGTTTCTGTTTTTTCACTTTTATTTTGTACTTTTATTTTCGACTTACGTGTCTATTAATAAAAATTACTTATTTGTTGATTAAAAAAATATATATTTATTTTGAGATGAGTGAGTAATAAATAGGTTAAGACATTAAAAAGTGGGTGGACCTAATATTTGATTGGATAGTTAGCACCACATGATCATGACATTTGATTTTATTATTTGTTGGTTCATATGTGCCAATTTACCATATTACTTATATTACTTATTTTGTTTGTACGTTTCTCTCTCATATTTATTCAAATATACCTAATATTATTATGAAATTTGAATAAGGTATTAAAAATATATGGAGTACAATTGATATATTGAAATTTAAACATCATTGAAAATATAGTTTTAGAGAATTCAAACTAGTAACCATTAAGATTCTTAATGACGAGGCCTCAAGAAGGAAATACTTAAATATTTTTTCTAAGAGATTGATGCAATTAATTTCATAATGATTTGGTTGCATTATGTCGTTCTTGGAAGAAATGACAAAAATATTTAACCCTTCAATGGTTAGTTTAAATTTTTATAAATGCATTGGACAAACACAAATTACGATTATTTCTTTCAAGTGCAATCGTTGTCAGATGTTTGTTATTCAGGTTTGAGAGAAAAATTTCAGTATCTTTAATTTGATTATTCAAGTTGATGGAGATGAATGTAGTGCTTTTAGTTTGATTATTTATGATGCTTTAGCCATTGTGAGTCATCACAATTTTCTATTTTTAAGTTCATTGTGAACTGAGTGACTCATGAGTTGGTTAGATTTTCGGTTTATTTGTCAAACTTGTTTTATTAATAAAATATTAATTTTTTGTGTTGAAAAATTAATAATAATCTTATCTAAAACATCACATGCTGATTAAAGAAGTGCAACAATGGACCCCACTTACAAATCTCACTGTTTGGTCAAAAACTCCCATGCATGAGACTTAAAAACCAAAGCAGCAAAGAAATTTAAGATTTAAATACAATTCAACGAAACATGGTTGTCATTTTATTATATTTAAAATTCTTGAAAACATGTTGGACCAAACAGTTTAAACGTTTTAAATTCTCTTTGATATTTTGAGTTCGATTTATTCTAAATATTTGAGGTTTCGGATTCGAGACTCCTTATGTAACTGTTGTGTAGCTCAAATAATAAAAGAAAAATAATTTTTTTAGGTCGAGCCCAAACAACTAGGGACCCATACCGAATAACAATACTGATTTATTGTATTGGCCCACTCTTGCTAGTTTACGGGCTTCTTGCGTTACAGGCAAAAGGGTTGGGCCTGTGTGTTCATTTTCAATACTAACTGAACAACTAATTTAATACGAAAAATATATTTTACGTGACAATTCAAAACATGATCTCAAAACTAATTTTGATTTTTGAGGACAGAGAAGTTGTACACCTGACATTTATGGATTCAAACAGTATATCTTAACTAGGCATTACAAAGTGGTCATCCAAATCCGATCCAATCAACTTTTGATTCAAAACTATGTTGTGGAAAAATCTAGTCGGATCGTAAGAGTCCACATGAATTAGTATACAAAGGAAAAACCGAAAAGATTTGACCAGTGAACAGAAACCCTTTCAGATTAGCCTTACAATCCCAAATCAAAGAAATTAGACCCGAAATCCGAATTGTCACCATCACCTGTCGTGCACAAAACACGCATGAGAATCATGATACTAAATTAAGGTTAAACAATTGTGAATACTTTGTGTAGGTTGAGGTTGGTGTCATGACAGTAACAGAGCAACAAATCGCGGCCCAGCCCATTAAATTTGAGGCCCAAAAAGTGGAAGCCCAAGTAAAATCCCATATTTTTCTATCACCATCAATCCATGAGATGACCATTTACAAACTCAAAACACAAACGCTTTCTCCATTTTAGAAACACAAAAAAGAAAAAAAAGAAGTAATTTGCGGTTTCCATTATATTACTCATTTTGCCCTTTTTCTCTCAGGAGGTGTTCGAACACCAACACCCCCTGAGAATTTCCCATCTCCCAACCTCTTCGCTCCGTCATGGCGTCCGAGAATTTCACTGACAAGAATGCTGTTTTCAGAAAATTGAAGGCTAAGTCGGAAAACAAGGTTCTGTTTTTTAATTAATTTTTTTGGTTGAGATCTGGGTCAGATCTGGGATATTTCGGGATGGATCTTGAATTGTGTGTTTTGTTCTTAGATGTGTTTCGACTGTAATGCGAGGAACCCGACCTGGGCATCGGTGACGTACGGGATCTTCCTCTGCATCGATTGCTCAGCCGTGCACCGCAGCCTCGGTGTTCACATCAGCTTCGTCAGGTGATTTTTTGCTCTAATTTTAGTTTTATTTATAATGATTGGATTGTCAATCAAATCATTTGTACCTTTTTGACTTGATATGGTAATTCTTAATTATCATCACCATGCATGCTATGGCGGTTTTGCTTATTACGCTCTATATGAGCTGTAGCATTGAAACTATGCATTATCAGTGGCAAATTCAAATATACATTTGTTGTTGGGGTTGAATTTTCTTTTCCTTTTCTGCACACATTTGAGAATTGTAGGAATGTTTCAATATATCACCATTTCAGTTCCTTGCTGTGGACTGTGGGGCTTGATTTGTTTATTTATTTTATACTTCTGAGGAGGACTATATTTTGATGTTTGGTCTCAAATGAGGGAATCTATTGTGTGTTTTGAGAAAACTACCTCAATCAGCATAACATGGGCATGTGTTGGACTATATTTGATTCATAATTACGTGTACATATCTAGCTGAGATAGAGCCTTAAAGAGCCATTTTTCTATTTGGTTACTTGAAATCTTATGGCCCTAGATGTTTTTGGACATTTATTATATGGAAGGCATCATATATTTGTAGATTGCTTTCATCTCTATGGATTAGTTGGGATTAGAAAGAACATGAGTCATATTTTTTTGAAGGAGATCTGAGAAGCAGTTGTATACTATCCTGATAACATAGCTAATTAGCTATTACCCTTAGAGAACCGGTAGAACAATTGAGGTTAAGCCGGTATATATGATTGGATGATGAGATGTGGCAGTTCTCGTTTGATTGGTTGACTGATGTATGACCCAAGTTCATTGATTATAGTCAATTGGAGATATTATGGGCTTTGGCGGGCCAAAGTTTTGTTGGAGCCCGCTGATAGGACTGTCTGGATGTGTTCACAGGCGTGGGGCATTGGGCCAGGCCCTCGGCCTTCTTAGCCTTATCACTGGATTGGCCGGCCTCTATTCCGTAACCGGTAACCCCTCCTTTGTTCTATTCCAAGCAAGCCTTGTCTCTTGCAGATGTGGTTACTTCGCGTGGGACTCAAAATATTTGTGTATCATCTCTCACAAATTATGGTGTTCAAAATTCGGTCCACCCTGTTCCCAAACCGATTACATTATGTCCGGTCCTCGATCTATAAGTTATATAATATTCGGTCTTTGGTCCAACCTGCTGCTAATTAAAAAATTTAATCACTTTCAATTTGCTCACCTAATTTTTGCAAATCCTACATTTATTATTGTCAGTTTTCGTATAGAAAATGTAATTTTGTGTTCTTAATTACTTTTGGTCCATGTTGGTCTGCTCCAGTCTGATTTTGGACTGATGAACACCCCTTCTCAGTTCTCATAAGGCATAATCAGCGATTTGAATCAAAGTTGAAAGTAATTATCACTAACATATTAGAATTACAGTATGAACTAAAATCTGGAAAATCTGCATTGAAATTGGTTGTATAGAATGTTTTTTGAAGTCTGTTGTCTACCACTGGTTCACTGTTAAAATACATTACCTTGGCAGTTCTTCATATGACCTTTTCATCATTCTGCTGGGTTTTCCTATAGTGTGGTTATATTATTATTCATGATCCTTTGTGAACTATACATCTTGCAATGTATACTTCTGCTCAAGTTCCACCCTAGAAGAATGGCTTTGTAAATTTAGTGCTGCCTGGGCAGTTTTGTTATTGGCTATAAAGGTGTGGCTGTTGCTGATTTGGTCCTACCAGTTAAGTGTCTGCTACAGAGCCAAAGCCTTCTGCTGTATGCTTGGAACAGAATGTTCCAATGACTCTGTGGCATCTTAGTTGTTGTTGGGATAATAACTGTATTTTATAGTTGTTTTGTTTTCTTTCTTTTGCAGGTCTACAAATTTGGATTCATGGACTCCAGAGCAGTTGAGAGTGATGTGCTTTGGGGGTAACAATCGTGCACAGGTTTTCTTTAAGCAGCATGGATGGTCTGACGGAGGAAAAATTGAGGCCAAGTATACATCAAGAGCTGCTGAGTTATATAGGCAAATACTTACTAAAGAAGTTGCTAAAAGTATGGCTGAAGAGGCAAGTTTGCCATCAAGCCCTGTTGCTTCCCAGTCACCCAAATCGGCCAATGGGCTTCCAGAAATCAAGACCAACAATGCTCTCAAAGAAAGTTCAGAAGTAATAAAACTTACAGAGGTCTCTTCTGCACCTACAGTTTTTCATACAGTTAAAACCAGTACTGTGAAGAAGCCTCTTGGTGCAAAGAAAACTGGAAAAACCGGGGGACTTGGTGCTAGAAAGCTTACTAGCAAGGTGATTTTTTTGGCCTTTACATCCATGAACAATTTGATTATCTGTAAAAATGTTTTAGAATGTCATTTTAGTGTAGCATTTGGTTATCTGAAGGTATGTTTCAAATTTTATTAACAAAACACTCTTTATGTACTGCAGCCAACTGAAAATCTTTATGATCAGAAGCCTGAAGAACCACCTGTTCCAGTTTCTACCTCAACTAACAACACCCCGGCAGGTGGCCCATCGTCTTTTGCATCTCGCTTTGAATATGTTGAGAATGTGCAATCTTCTGATACGAGTTCTGGTGGCACTCATGTGATTAGCCATGTAGCTCCACCAAAATCATCAAATTTCTTCTCTGACTTTGGAATGGACAGTGGTTTTCCAAAGAAAGGGGGCTCAAATAACTTGAAGACCCAAGTAAGTTGTAAAACATGTTGTCAGAACTAATGCATGCTAAGAGTTTATGGTTAATCCATTTGCACTGTATACAAAATACAAGCCTCTTGCATTTTGATGCACATTCCATCTTGTTCTGTAAGAGAATTAGATTGTAATGCATCTTCTATGTCCTTCAATTTTTAGAAACTTTTAGAAATTTCTCTGCCCACCATATAGAAGTTTCTTCCTTCTCATGTTGTATTGGTGATAAATTTGTTCGCAGCTTCACAATGTATTGCATTGTTCGTCAATATGTCAGGAAGTAAGACCTTTTTTTTTGGAGTCTGGGTTCTGCAATATATTTTCAGTAGGGAATTAAAATCTATGAAACAAATGGAGTCCTTGAAAGAGGGTTTGAGATTTTCAGTGAATTCTATCTTACATTAGTATCTTTCTTCTGATTGGCTGATGAGGTTATTTCTGAAACAAAGTTATTCTGTTTTTTTTTTTTTTTAAAAAAATATTTTTTATCCGTATCTTCATGAAGGTGGAATTTATACATACATTCACCTTGACATCTGCTGTTAATATTTGATTACCTTCTAAAACCATCCTGTCTTAAGAAGCTTCATGAATTGATGTGTCCCTTTGGGTTAGTGTTTGACCAGCTCATCTGGTTTTGTTATTCTGTTATATGCAACAGTGCTGTTTTATATGCTATAGAGAAACATTAATGAGTATCAAAAAATTGAATATTCAATGACAATATTTTCATTCTATTGGACTTGACTACTGAGCCAAACATAAAGCCCAACAAACTAAACTAACAACCCAACATAATTTACTACCCGAAACAGACTTCACCACTAGACCTGTATCATCATTTATATATTTAGTATATGTATTTTACTTGTACATCAGCATAGTGTTTAATTGTTATGTGTAGGGTTGTGTTTAAATGTTGGTCTTTGTTTAAATTTTGTGTTTCTATTTTTATTATCTGGTTTAGTTTTGCTGTCAGTTTGCATGTTCTTCGTAAGTATATATTTTTTCCCTCCTTGTCTTGAATCTTGATTTATGTGTACTTGTACTGTTTGTATTTTTGTACCAGATTCCAGAAACTGATGAAGCGAGGAAGAAGTTCACAAATGCTAAATCTATTTCATCTGCACAATACTTTGGGGATAACAAAGCTGGTGACTCTGATGCTCATGCTTCTTTGCAGAAGTTCTCAGTATGTACCAAACTTTGACTATGCTCTCTGGACTTATTATTATTATTTTTTTGTCTCAGTTTGTTCAATTTTTGGGTGTTCATCCCATTTGAGTTCTGGGGGGAATTCTTTTTCCTTTCACTTTTCTACTATAGTTTATCTTAGCTACTGACTACTGAGGTAGACATAATTTAGTCTCTGAATGCATTATGGATAAAGAGTATCTAAAAAGTAGTCCTTTTCGCTAGAGTTTATCTTAGCTACTGAGGCAGACATAATCTAATCTCTGAATGCAATATGGACAAAGAATATCTAAAAGTAGTCCTGGTTGCAATTTTTAATTTTAGCATATAATCTTCATGTTGCTTTCTTTCACCAAATTGGTTGTTGGTTCTGGGACTGTGATCATTAAAGTTCTCAGCAATAATCAATTTAATTAGCACTGAATTTGCATATTCTTATCTGCCACGAATCATTTAAGTTTTTTTCCCTTTAATTTTCTAATTGGATATTTGAGCTCCACATTTGGATATGCCATAAAGAAACAGCAGATGTAATTTCTGATTTATTGTTTTCCTTGTGAGATGGATAGAACTGAATTAGATTGTTGAGGTTGACCTGCATATTCTTGTTGATTCTAGGGTTCTACTGCTATCTCAAGTGCTGATCTTTTTGGTGACAATTCGGATAATCTTGATCTCACCGCGAGTGACCTGATCAATCGGATCTCTTTCCAGGTTTGTTGATCTTATTGTAATATTGGGTTTCTGCTTTAAGTTACGAAGTGACGGGTTTACTGATGAATTTCATCTGGTTGATGTGTGTGGAACTGAATTGATCATGTTTAGGCACAGCAGGACATTTCTTCCTTTAAGAATATGGCTGGAGAAACCGGGAAGAAGCTCAGTTCCTTAGCGTCAAATATAATGACAGATCTTCAGGACAGAATCCTGTGATATTGATGTATCTTATGCCAAAAAGAAGAAAATGAATAGCACTTGGAAGAGTTTGTTAGAGTGCCAATGAATATCTTATGTAATGAATGTAAAATTGAGTTTGATTATAGAAAAATTTATTTGAAAGACAAATAAGATTTAAGTAAGAACCCAGACATTATTTTAAAGCTGGTATATCTTATTATGTAGCACAGGATATTTAAGATGCTTATTTTTTCTTCTTGAGTTGATTAGAATTTGAAGATTTTGTTTTCAACTTAAAGCTAGATGAATTGAAGCTCAAGGGGTGGAAGGATGAAGAAGAATGAAGCAAAAGCTATAACAGGAGGAAAAAAAAAACATGAAAAAAATCTGATTGTAGTAGAGACAATACATAGCCCGGACCGAAGGCCGGGTTGGACGGTTCGGGTGTGGTCGGGTCTGTCCGGTGAAATATTCATGTATATATGTGTTAAAATTGGTGAGATTGCATTAAGAGTTGTAACCCCACCACATTTCACAATTTTAAGCTCTTTCATTGAAAACTCTTGACATTCCATAAGTTACAGTTAGTGCTCCATTAACCTAATAACAGTAACTATAATATTCACTAATATATATGTTTTATACTACATTAGATAAATGATAAATATCTATGAGTAAATACAGAGAGACTCTTTGTCCTATAATCTATTTTACATTAAGGATCGGATTTCTACTATGCGCAAATAAGAAACTTTTTGTTAGGATAAGCCTAGCAAATTTTGCGAGACTTTTTTCAAAATTTCCCAAGCAAAAAGGCCTAACAAAATTTAATAGGGCGATATCTACTAGGGAATGAGTTCTTGCAAAAGGACTAGCAAAACACATTTCTCTTGTAGTGTGTTGTCATTGTGATTTTATTTATATAATTTGTTGGTTTATTTCAGTAAATGAAAATTGTATTATTTTGCTTACGTTATTATATATGAAATGAGTACATTGATTTGATCTTTGTTTCATAGTCCATAGATTTGTATATGATGCTAGTACATTACTTGAGATTTGGATTGCTTAACAGTATGAAATAGTTTCGAGTTGAACCGATTTGTTGTGTATATTATCGATTCGATTTGATGAAATTTGATGGTCGAATTCGGATAGCTCATTTACAAAGTTTGTGACCCACTTCAATCTCAAGTCAGGTTTGGCGAAAAAATGTATGACCCAAGTCGGGGATAACCAACACACATGGGGGCAAGAGTAAGAACCGAAAATTTTATTCAACTAAAAATGCTTAGAAGTACAATTTGAGAGAGTGCGTCCAAAATTATTGTACTTAACACCATCATCGAATTTATTTAGTGTGTGGACAATCTAGAGCTCATTAACCTTACAACTTTGATTAAGAACACTAAAACAGTAAAAGTTGGATTAGAGAAGTCCAATGGCGGCGCCAAAATAGCCACGTGTCCTTAAACGTGTTTTGTGGGCCTAATCGAAAGAAGTTAAGGAAGTTAGTGACACTGATAGAATTAGTACAAACTTTGGGGAAAAAGTAAAACATAAAAAAATTGTAATGTCACATGAAACCAACGGTTATATCGGAGACACGCACGTGCGTCCTTGCGTGCAGTTTCACAAGTACCCACACACGAATAATACTCACTATCCGTACAACAACCACCCTCCAACGGTCATATTTTCACCGACAACCTCCAACGG
>JAYMTH010002169.1:0-13090 GCA_036897465.1 Pelargonium australe
TAAAATGAAAATATTTTTTTAATTTCAAAGTTTTTATGTTTTTTTTTTTTTTTTTTTTTCGGTTTTGTTTAGGAATACATGTTTTCTCCTATATTATCTGCATTTTTTCATGTTTCTTCTCCTGTTCAGGTGTCCAAAACGTAAGTTTATTTTTTGTCCGAACCGATGGCAGTATTGTAAATTTCTCTAATATCGTGTCGGAATTTACGTTATAGTGAATAAAATTGACGGCATTTCTGAAGAATGATGATGCGAATGTGATTTTATATAATAATTTCCAGATTTGCAAGTTAAGTAAATTACGATAATAGCCTTAATATCTCCTGGCTTGACGCAGGTACTGTCAGGCTGTCCGGAGCTAACGACAAACCGCTCAACTGCGGTTTTGGACTCAGATGCAACGCTATATCTAAACCCCAAACACAAGGTAACTAAAAATAACAAATATCAACACTAAAAAAATCATATCTATATATATATATATTTTGAAAATTAAGTAACTTAAGAAATATTCTCAATCTCATTCGGGTTAAAATTATAGATTTTGCCGAGGTTTTCCATAACAACGTGTCTTTCATAAAGTGGCATGAGATCGTTGATGATGATATCGAAAGAGAAGCGCTCGAGGTAAGAATAAAAGTCAAACTTAGCTTAAATTTTCTATGTTTGTGTCGTCAGACGCATGTTGATTGCATGTGATGTTCATAATGTTGGCTTATATATATGACTTTTTATAACAGGTCGTGTTGACAAATAAGATTAAAGAACGTGTTGATGTTGTGAAATCGATGTTGGGGTCGATGGGAGATGGAGAGATCAGTGTTTCAGCGTACGACACTGCATGGGTTGCTCTGGTTGAAGATGTTAATGGAAGTGGAGCTCCACAATTTCCTTCTAGCCTTGAGTGGATCGCCAAAAACCAGCTTTCAGACGGCTCTTGGGGCGACAGTGGCATATTTTCCGCGCACGACAGGCTAATCAACACGCTCGCTTGTGTTATTGCCCTAAAAACTTGGAACATACACCCTCATAAATATCAAAAAGGTTGGACTCCATCTTTTTTCTCTTTAGGTGATTAGTTTTAGTATACGATAAAGTTGATGTACTGTATATCATAAGAAAAATACATAGACTTATCTCCTTTTCACATAAAGTATAGTTTCAAAGTCTTTTCTCACCCGTTTCTATCGTATAATAACATTTATTTCGAAACGCAAGTAGTACATGAAATAACACTTTTCAAGCTCTACAACTCTCCGTACAGATTGTCGCTTTTGAATCAAAATGAGGATCCCGTGCACCGAATCACATTTTCTTATTCATTATTTTAGTACTTAATGTGTTGTGTCATAATGACAGGAATCGAGTTTTTCAGAGAAAACATATGCAAACTGGAGTCGGAAAACGAAGAGCACATGACGATAGGGTTTGAAGTAGCTTTTCCCTCACTTCTTGAAATTGCACGAGGCTTGGACATTGAAGTCCCCACAGATTCTCCATTTCTTCAACAAATCTATGCCAAGAGAGATGTAAAGCTCACAAAGTAAGTGAGACACATGATTGTGTTTGCTACTAGCTAGCACTACAAGTACATAAAATATTATACGCTTAATTGTTTTTATTTTATTTTATTTTATTTCATTTCATTTCATTTTTTAGAGATTAAAAAGCAACCTTATCTTATAAAATACACATGAAATATTTTTATATATATTTATATTTTGTAGGATACCAAAGGAAATAATGCACAAAGTGCCCACAACATTGTTGCATAGCTTGGAGGGGATGGAAGGGCTAGAATGGGAACAACTTTTGAAATTGCAGTGCAAAGATGGGTCTTTCTTGTTTTCTCCATCCTCCACTGCCTATGCACTCATCAACACCAAAGATGAGAATTGCTTGAGATATTTGAGCAAAGCTGTCCAAAAATTCAATGGTGGAGGTATAAATTATCTTTCTCAACAACCACTTTTGTTTTATTTATTTTCGGATAATGCAGTGCATCTGTTTTCTCGTGTGAGTAAAAGGTTTGTGTGAGATAATAAAAGAATTCGTGAATATCGAGAACTTGTTCGATAACTGTACTGCCTCCTTTAAGGAGGTGTTACCTGAGATAAAAATGTAACACCAAGTTAAGTGAGTTTGGTAAAATCTAGTGACTTTAAGATAGATCAGTAGTCCGCTTTCTATAAGAGCCCTAAAAGAAAGAGACACATTGGGTCGACATGATATTAGTTTAAATCGAGGTGACTAATTGAAGCATTGTTAATCGGTATGTTAGGCAGTCAGCCTGACTTTCAATGATGCCTATATTCGTCATTTAATAAATAAAATACGTGACATTTTATTCTAACATACGTTTTTGTCAATTGATACAGATTTGTCATCACTTCAATTTTTACATATCAAATATGTTTATTTATCAAACTTATTCTAGTTTTGAAGTGGAGTTAACAAATAGATGCTAAGTTAAAAAGTGTTGCTAACAAGAATGTTAGATCGACTCGTGTGATAAAACACATGTATTACCTCATATTTGCGGATCACGTTCTATTTTATTTTGTTTTATTTTTAAAATGTGAAAAAGTAAAGGGACTTTTGTTTCCTTTTTCATAATTAGTAAATGTACTTTGAGCTTTCTCTCTTCTTTTGAGTGTTTGGTTGCTAAAAATTGGCAATTTTTTTCTCTCTTTTTTGGCCCTTACTTTTAGTACCAAATGTGTACCCTGTTGACATGTTCGAGCATATATGGGTTGTTGACCGACTGCAACGACTAGGCATTTCTAGATATTTTGAGCCTGAACTTCGAGAATGTATCGACTATGTTAGCAGGTAAATAAATTAATTTTAAATGACCATGTTTTTTTTTTTCGAAAACTAATTGAATGTTTATTATGATTTATGGTTAATTTAATTTGGTTTAATTTTGATTGTAGATATTGGACCGAGAAGGGAATTTGCTGGGCAAGAAATACACATGTTGAAGATATTGACGATACTGCCATGGCATTTAGACTTCTGAGGTTATATGGTCATCGGGTTTCTGCTGGTAATTTCACTTCTCATAATATCTTACTTGAAAATTGGTGGATCTATTTTATGAAACCAACGAGAATGCGAATCGAATTTCAAATGCTTATAAATAGAAAGCGTAACACTTTCTCAATCTATAAAAAGTTACTAGATCGGGTAAGATATTTATTAACAATTAGAAAGAATTATAGGTCAACATTCGATAAACACACAAAAAAAAGAGTACAAAAAGCACATAAATGATATTTAATGCTGACTTGACTTCGCATTAAATAATATGAGTCTTGCATGTGTTTTTCGTCGTAATAATTGTTTGTAACGTACATGCAACACACATGCATTAAGGGCAAAAGCGTATGACTACGTTTCTTTGCATTTATCTTTCTGTCATAAATGCATATACGTCCATAGATAATTGTATGCAAGTTACGTATAAGCAAAACATATGCACGAAGGGCACAAGTGTTTACCTATTTCTTGTAGCTTATTTTTTGTATTGTTCTTGACAGATGTGTTCCAGAATTTCAAGAAAGGCGACGAGTTCTTTTGCTTCGCCGGACAGTCCAACCAGGCGGTCACCGGAATGTACAACCTCTACAGGGCGTCTCAGGTGGCGTTCACCGGAGAAAAGATCCTGGACGACGCTAAACAATTTGCGTACCAGTTTCTGCGAGAAAAACAAGCCGCAAATGAGCTACTTGACAACTGGATAATTACCAAGGACTTGCCTGGTGAGGTATGATATGATATGATCTATCAACAAGCATAGAATTGCACTATACATTAAGATAAAATCTAATGAATTATTTTTGCCGACATTGCAATTATAATTATATTGGACAGCAACATTTACTGTGTTAATGTCAATAACTACAACATAACTATGACATATTACTGTTTTCTTTTTATTAATAAATAAAACCCAATTTTATTTATTCATATCACAGGTGGGTTATGCTTTAGATGTTCCTTGGTTTGCAAATCTACCCAGAATTGAATCAAGATTTTACATAGAACAGTATGGTGGAGAAGAAGATATATGGATTGGGAAGACCCTATACAGGTATGTGTTTCTCGGGCGCAACAAACAATAAAGTAGACCTGGCATTTTAAAATTCGGGTTAAAAATACTTAATCAGACCCAAAAGGGTTCATGCAGGTTGGCACGACCCGAATCCAAAAAAATGTAGATCGGGTTCAGGTCCAAATTTGCCAGCTCTACCAGTGTAGCAGCGTTTGGATTAAAAGTTTTGACCAAAATGTCTTCGTTTCTGAACAACAACTATAATCCAAACGCTACCTAACAAGTGTGTTTTTTGGATGATCTTGCGATGATTTAGGAACTAATTAGGGGTGATTTTTGTCTAGGATGCCCTATGTGAACAACAACACCTACCTTGAGCTAGCAAAGCAAGACTACAATAGTTGCCAAGCGTTGCATAGGTGTGAATGGGACACTCTCCAAAAGTAAGTGAAAGAAAATAAAAAAGATTTTGATGCCTTGTCAATTTCAGGAAATTGTCCTTTATTTTCTTTCAATATTTTCATGACATGAAGAGATAGGCTGTTTTGTTTTTCCTATTTTTCAACTAATCTAAAAAGGCTAGCTCTATAATGATGCACTGATATTGATATATGATGCAACAACACAAAAATAAACAGGTGGTATAAAGAATGTGAGTTGGGAGATTTTGGGGTTAGCAGAAAGACTCTTCTGCTTGCCTATTTTCTGGCAACAGCAAGCATTTTCGAACCCGAAAGGTCAAGAGAGAGACTTACCTGGGCTAAAACGGCTGTTTTGGTTGAGACAATATCGTCACATTCCGACCAGGAAGCAACTTCAAGTGACCAGAGAAAAGCCTTTGTCCATGAGTTTCTCAACAATGCCACCAAACCTAGAAATGGCTACATAAACGGAAGGTAGATTTAATTAACAGCTCAATGTTCCCGTAATTCGGTAATTTATTTATGTACTAATATGCATGATTGTGAATTGAATGTACAGGGCATCAGATTCAAACAAGATAGGAAAAGGACTGGTCAAGATATTGCTAGGAACCTTAAACCATCTCTCCCTGGACTTATTGGTTGCGCATGGCCAAGACGTAGGCCACCATTTACGTCAAGCTGTGAGTACAACTTTATTTGCATAATCATTTTCATAAATTCGGCAGGGGAAGGTTACGTACATAGATAACCATCCCCGGACCCCACAATGGGAGTCTCGTGCATTGTGCCACCCTTTTGAAACACACATAGTTTTGAGTCATGGAAACAACCTCTTTGTAAAAAGCACGAGGAAGGTTGTGTACATAGATAATCATCCCCATACCCCACAATGTTGGGACATGGAAGCCTCGTGCATTGGGCCACCCTTCTTAAACATGTACACAGTTATGAGATAAAAGTGATTGGGACAAGATGTCACATTCGCTTCACGCTAAATAGTAAAATGTAACATTTCTAATATGCGCATGCAAGATCTTTCTATTCTACTGTCTTAGATACTACAAATTACAAGTCAAATCTGTCTATTATCAAACTGTACAAAACCACCAAGAACTGATTCCAATGCTGTAACTTTTGGTGTTTTCTGTTTTGTCTGTGGTTGTATAAACAGTGGGAAGATTGGCTAGTGAATTGGCAAGAAGAAGGCGACAAACATGCAGGAGAAGCAGAGTTACTAGTGCGTACCATAATTCTCAGTGCCGGGTATTCACTTTCACAAGAGCTTTTGTCTCATCCTCAGTATCAGTCTCTCCTAACTCTCACCAACAGCATCTGCTATCAGCTTCGCCGCTTCCAGAAGCAAAAGGTTAGTAACTTAGTAACAACAAAACAATAGTCATACTAGGATAAATTCTGTAATCACCTCAACAAAACAAAAATGGGATTTTTTCTCAAACATCATGCAGTTACTTCAAACTGTAAAACAAGTAGTTCCAGCATAAAGAATCCAATATTTTCTTGCTGCTTTTGATAATGTAACCTGCACCACACAAACAAAGATCACATCAATATGGGACCATCTTCATGTGGCAGAGAGGACCATTGAGAAAGAAAAAAAATCAAATGAGTTTTGATACCTTATACGCGCTCTTGATTCGCCTGAAATTCCGAAGAAATTAGTGGATAGTGAGAAGGCTTCCAAAAGAAAGTTTAGTTTGTTTGACCACTCACTAGTCACTACACTTACACTCAGATTCAAAGATTGACATCAACTAAAGATTTGTTTCCTCAACAGTCTTTGCTTGACCAAAAGTACTTGGGAAAAGAACAGAATGGCTAAATCTGCAAAATCATATATACCTATCTTTGGAACTATGCCTGATGGCAACTGGCTAGAATGCTACTTTACAGAAAGTAGCTTCAGACACTAATCTTATACAAATTTCGCTGTCTTTGTAACAGGCACAAGATAATGGGAGCTACATTGCCGACACTGACAGCTTCACAACACCCCAAATAGAGTCGGACATGCAACAACTGGCGCAGTTAGTTCTTAACAACTCCGAAGACGGAATTGATTCTAAAATCAAGAATATATTTCTCACAGTGGCGAAGAGTTTCTACTACACTGCCTACTTCTCAACTGGAATAATCAATCTCCATGTTGCAAAAGTTCTCTTTGAGAAAGTAGACTGATGAACAAATGCATAGTTACAATCATGTCATAGTTCATAATGCACAGTCCAGTAGTGTTGATCAATGTGAAAATAATGAATATAAATTTATTCAACTGCAGTTCAAATAAATAAATCTGTATTTCTATTACTCAAGGATTGAACAAAGAAGACCACATAAAGTACAAATTTCATTAAATAAATAAATAAATTAAATTAATTAGCATTCTAGTGCTCAAGACCTGCATAGACCAATACTCAACTGCTCAAGTTCTGTTCAATGAACTTACAAATGTTGCTAAACAGGGTTAAAAAGTTGAAATGCAAGTTTTCCCAGAAATGTTTGTTCAAAAAACACAATCATTTTGTAAGAGAACAAAGATTCAAGACTGGATGACTAGCAACCAATAGAGTGTGTGACACCCAACCTAACACAAGAGTCATAAGCCATTGCGTCCAAAATGTCTAATCTCAGTGAAAATATAAGCACAGATGCACCTGCACAAGATTAGAGAGTGGACATATATGGTAAACCCCATTAATTTGTCCTGTAAAAAATGAGTGCTTCTTTTAAACTTGTGATATGGTGGTTTCCCCCTAAAACGAAAAAATGGCAGACAATAAGAACACGTGAAAGAGCAGTGGAATTCACCAAATCCTATCTAAAGATCCCTTTGGCACAACCCTTAAGTTGGGGGTGAAAGTCCAAGAAAACTGCCTTTCATTGTGAATTGACTAGGGCCTAAACTTTATCCTGATTTAGTTAATGGACCTACCAATATGCAATAACAAACTATGTAGTATCAACTTATCTCTACGGTTGAGGAATAACTCAAACTGGAAAACATAATCTACAAAAATTTAATGATACTTTTCATTACTAAAACTAGAAACAAGGGTTAAAACAAATGTAGGGGTATGCATGGCCAGCACGAGCATGCAATCCAACTAGGTTTCTATGTAAATCTTGCACCGTCTAGTGCCTACTGCCTACCACTACCCTTATCTAAAGTGACATGATAATCCAAGGACAATACAGTGTCTCTAGTAACATAAAACCAATTTGTCCAGTCCTTTGTTTTGGACATAGTCATGGCTATTTGTCACTCTAAATTCATCTCACGAGTGATTACATAAAAATGATGAACTAGGATCTCTCATTTTCTGATTGTCAAGGTGGGAGGCTATCAATATCATCACTACGCTATACAGAAGATTAGCTAACTCACAGTTTCATGAAAACTATAAGATAGCCAGACAGAGGGGTCTAGCAATAAGCCCTAGGACCAGTTGATAGTCATTCAAAATAGACGGAAAGGCTGTTGAGACAATATAATTGTCAGTGATGCACCATGAGTCTGAAAAAAAAAAAAAGTTTTATCCATAGTAACCCGGAAAAAAGGGATATGTTTGTCATCATGAACTCTGAGAGAGAATCATGAAAAGGGGGAATTTGAGGTAGAGATATGCTCTCATGAGTTCATGGCCACGACAAGAGAAGATGTGGACAAGGAGAATTCGATAAGAAAAAACTAAAGCAAGAGGCATGCCTTGAGTATCAGTTAAAAAGCCAAAGGCATACTCTCTTGGATGGTAACCCATTTTAGCAATGCCATTCTCATCTTGGCCAGTGCTAGGTTACTTTGATGTTTGGCCATTACATGGATCCATGTGAGATCCTCTGTTTCTCCTTATATCATTGTTGTGCCAGCGGCAAACATGCAGATGAGTATATAGGACCATACCTGCAAATGGCGACCCTACCATTGGTGCTGCAAAGATCATGATGAAATCTCGACAGGTCCCATATTTTTTATGGCTACACTATTCAGTAGTGATGGCCTGATGGGGGTTGGCTGTGCTAGCATCAGGGTAAAGGTCAGTATCTACTGTAGTGAATCATCAAAACCACAAACTAAGAACACGTAACTATCCTGTAATAATTACTACCAGGGCATTCCAGAAGATCAATACAAGATTCAAGAGAGATAAACAAGTTTAGTCGGCATAGCTTTTTTTGACCCTGCTAGTGTTAGTGCGGACATATAGGATGACCTAGGTTGATGGTGGAGGATTTTATCAACAACTAGGTTAAGAGCAAACTATGAATCAATACCAAGTTGGAACAATGACTCACCAGCAATTTTACCTCTTCTTTACAAGCACAAGACTCTTCAATGTAGGTCAAAATTACGACATAAGTATGTAATCTATAAGGCTCTCAGCTACACGTCCAAAACCTAGGCTGGCAAACATTCTCACAGCTAAATTAAATTCAAAACCTTGAAAACTATTTATTTTCCATGGCAGATATATAGCCTTGAACTTGCAATTAAAAATAGAAGTACAGAGCATTAATACAAAAGTACAACACATACAAAATTACAAATTAAACAAGGGCATAGCCAAAAAGTCATTTGTGCCTACATGACAATGTCAAATGCTGTCATAGGCTTCGGGAAAAGATAAACTTCAAATTCCCATAGCAATATATAAAATTAAATGAAGAATAAATCTTTCACAGCGGAACAACCGAAAATTATTCGAGAATTCTGAATAATACATTGTTCAAACAAACAAACACGACTACAAACTTAAGACAAAATTAAGAAAGCAAGTTCTTTTCTGTGTAGTAATGCATACATGCTTAGCAATCACGCTTCAAATTAATTTTAAACCTCACCCATTCATACCTAAACTCTGCATCTCCATAATTCACAGCTCAGGATGATGCATTCTATCAACTTCAATTCATAAAAGATCTAATCATACTCTAATTCATCTGGAGTGACAGGCCGTTTGAGAGGAATAATAGATTTCTTTTCTACATCCCGAGATAATGCCTTCCTCATATCTACACGCAGACCACAGAATGTTAGAATGTGGGAAGGTGACAAGCAGCACAAATTTGATTTTAAAAAATACTTAGGTTGTTGATGCACAAGAAGTTCACCTAACCCATCTTCCTCTCCTGAATAATAGCGTAGCACCCGTCTATAGATGACGTACCCAAGCTGAGAGAACGATAAATTACATAAGCATTAAGCATCTTGGTCTATTGACAAGGAGGTGAAGAAGAAAGATCACCAAATTGATACATAAATGATTGTATTAAGTGGTCCTGCTGCCACTACATGAAGGTTTGGTGATTTCCATATGTGAAACTTTCAAGGGAATCAATATAACTAGTAGGGTGTAATGCATGCATAATTTACAACCTTTATGAGTAGCATTATATGAATAGTCATTCAGGGGTTATATAATACTAATGGGACATCCATAGAATTAGCATAAATTTTATTATGGTCAGTAGAAGCGAGGGCTAATACAAAAGGCAACAAGTCATTGTGGATTCACATTAGCAGAAAGGAAAAGGGACTTGACTAATGATAGTAACTTATATTACAGCAGACCACTTGCAGAATAACAATTAGCTTTCTGACTGTAGTTCTCCGACAAAGATATACAATACCCTAAACTAATACCATTTGCAAACGTGGACATTTACATATAGGTGATGGGAACAAAATAAAAACCCTCCTGAGTAAAATCACTATCATCCACAACAAGGTAAACTAAGACACCTACTTGTACATAGCAAGTAAGGGAAATACAACGGCATTGAAGCAGACTTCAAAGTAGCAAAAGCAAGTTCAAAAGCTAATCACCTTTTCATACATCTTTATAGCTGGAGTATTTGACGCTCTCACAAATAGATCCACAAAGTAAGCCTTATCACTGCTCAAAGAGAGTTCTTATTAGTAAGAAAGCGGGACTGAAAAAACATGATACAAGATATTAAACTATAGCAATACTAGCCACATTAACTAGATCTTAATGAAGGAAACGCTGGTTCATACAATTCTGCAAGGTGTGCCAGAACCAAATACTCAAAAGATTCTCCAAGTAGACCTAGTTTTTCAAGGTGACAGCCAAAATTAACTACACATTGTTTGCTATGGATTGGAGACCAAGCATAATCACTATTACCTCCTACCCTAACATGATATAGGGAAAAAAAAATTACTGCTCTGCAAGAAGTGCCAAATCTCTGCTTAAATATATAATAAGCAAATGTTAATGAAAAAAAAAAATGCTCAGTATGGATGTATGAGAGGTGTATATCTGCAGAATTGTGTGCATATACTGCATAGTCCACATTTATGGATTTCAACCAAATACATAAACTGGAAAAGAATCCCTCTGTTTTTCGTGCACACTCAGTATAGGATGAGTTCTTTCAGCAAAAATCAATAAAAAAGTGCAAAAGTTGACAAAACAATCATATGCCCAAATATAAAGATAAAATCATATCAAACTAATGCATGTCTAGTTTAATTATGATCCTATGAGAATAGCACATAAATATAAATTTTGCACAAACATGCAGATACACAATCAAATGTTAAACTCAACAGGGAAAATATAAACCAAATGAGCTCCATTTTAATTGTTGCAAGTCCTTCTTACATCTTGTCACTTATGTCTTCTAGCAGGTTCATCAGTTTCTTGGCCAATTGCTGCCTGCGATACTCTGAAGCAACAGTCACGGCAGTTACATGTCCATGCCAAGACTCGCCTTGTCCTTCAACTTTTCCCATAACTGCAGGCCATATCAAACACGTAACATTCAGGAGGCCTCTAAATACTTTAAAAGATAAAGAAATCACACTCAGTTACACACTCACATAAACAAGTCTAGTAAACAAAACCGACAAGACTAGTAGTGATCTAGCAAAAACCACACAAAACTGTCATGTAAACAAAGTGATCTTCATAATTAGCAAGTATATTTGCTAGTTCTTGTGTCAAAGCCACCATAGTTACCAAAACAATGCCAAAACCTTGCAAGAACTAGCTAGTCTCGGTACAAAATCCTGTCTAAGAAATCACAACACGGTACTTAGCATGAAGTGTTTTGTTTACAATGTAAACTCATTATTCCCAATTACAGCACATTAACTATGCAACCAGAATTGCAATGAAACTATTCATCCTCAATTTCCCTAATTCTACATAATCAATTCAAAGATATTCAAGCAAAAGGACAACAAACAGAAACGAAAATTAAGGCAATTCAGCCACAAAATTGATTAAAACAATGCAACTTCATAGTAACAAACTGAGATTGAAAGGTTCATAAAAGCAAAACAACACCAAAGAACTGTTGAAGCCTATCAAGCTAAAAGGAACACCATGTAAGGAAGAGAGCTTACTGTAACCCATGACTCGGTTCCCAGGGCCTTCGGCGAGGTGGAAATAGTCAGGCCATCTTGCCAAGTAGGTCATGTAGAACGACATATTGAACTGCAATCACATTGCAAATACCGACACAGTAACCATAACCAGGTTTTTTCTCCGCAAAAAAGAGACGAAAAAGACATGGATACAATTAGAAGAACAAGAAGAAACTCACAGTCTCCGTCAGGTGGTCGAGATTCACAGACGCGAATCGAAGAAGATCGTTGCAGCAAAATCTGCGTATCGTCGTCATCTCCTCTCTCTCCGTCTCTGTGGTGAAACCTCGAGCTTATATTTGTCGTGTAGACAGGGTCTTCGAGTCTGAACTCTTTTAATTCCTACCCCGCCCCTAGCGGCGTTTTCGGATCCTTTTGTCGGGTACTGTTCGACCCGACTTAGATGGAGCTTCTATCTTGACTCACTAACTTATTATATGAATATAATTTTTTTAGGTTATTATATGAATACTAGCTTATACCCAGTGCGTTGCACGGGATAACATAAATATTTATAATAAATTTACTTAATTGAATAATTGACAAAAATAAAATATACAAATTCAAAAATGATGATTTAATCCTCATTATAAATTTATTATAATAAAGTTTTATAGTAGAAATTGATAACTCAAAATATCAATTAAAGTGATATATATTTATGTAGATTTTGTACATAATTTTGTATTTCCTTTGAAACTCATGAACTTCATACAATATTATGGATCGACAATTATGGAAGCAAAAATAATGCAACAAATATTGAAGAAAAAGATTGCATATATAGAAACTGAAACAACAACACAATGTAAGTGGCACGATTGTTTTTCTTCTTCTTTGTCTTTTATTTGTTTTAAGGTGGTGAAAAAAAAAATCTTGATTGTTACATCAAATACATGTTTATATTCTGCATAAAGAGGAAAAAACACAAAAAATTGTTAACACATTAATAATAATAATATCAAACCAATTATAAGGTTTGGTTTTGCTCAAAATTCTTGATTGTTGCATCAAAGTATCAAACATATGTTTATATTCTACAAAAAAGAAGAAGAAAAAAAACAAAATATTTAACACATTAAAAAAAGAGTAAAATTATATCAGTTGACTGATATAAGTTTACATCAGTCACAACTTAAGAAAGCCAATGAGGTGATGACACCTCATTTAAAATCACTTATACCCACCCAAGTGAAT
>JAYMTH010002170.1:0-13085 GCA_036897465.1 Pelargonium australe
TTGCAGTAAATATGTCAACCAACTACGAGACGGTTGGACGTTCTTTTGAACATTTAAGATCTGCGATTCGAACTCGTATAGATTTTGATTCTATGTCAGGTCTTCTCGAGTATGTAAGTCACTCTTATGCTTAATGAATGAAATATTGCTGGCTTTAAAAAAAAAAAAATATTTGAATGAACCCATTCTAATTAACTGAAAAATAAACAAAACAAAATATGATCAAAATGCTCCACCAACCAATCAACGAGGGTGATTAAACTGTGCCTCTAAACAACGTCGTACCGAACAAATTTACAATTTAAATCCATAAAATTAGATCAAAATCAACGAGGGTGATTAAACTGTACATTAAGCCTCCGGAGCCAAACCGAGTGAAGAATCATATGAAACACATCGAATCTCTCCGGTGGATCGTTGACCAGAAAATGCCGCCGCACCATCCTCACCCCCGCCGCCAACTGCGCATACTCCGCCGCCGACACCCCCAACAATATCTCCTTCAGCCTCGGAATCTCCGCCACCGTCACGCTCACCGAAAACGCCTCCCACCTCAGCACCTCGCTGAACGGAGCCACGTAGTGCTCCGATATCAGCACCGGCACGCACCCCCTGTATATCGCCTCCGCGATCCTCGGAGACGCCACCTCGTGCCCGCTCGGGCAGAGGCAGTACCTGCTCCGGCTCATCATTTCGTCGTACGACACCCCCTCCGGCGTCCTCCCCTCGTACCCCACCACGTCGCCGTCCTTCCCCTTCCAGTACTCCAGCAGCGCCGGCCTGATCTTCCCGTGCGCCGCCCCCGCAAAGAACGCCAGCACCGTCCTATTCGCCTCCGGCAGCCCCCCGAGCTGCCCTGTGATATCGCCGGTAGGAAAATTGATCTCCGGGAACGACACGTCTTTCATCGGGTTGAAGTACTCGGAGGTGTTGGCGTTGCAAAGCACACGAATCGATATGTAGTATAGTTCCTTGACGTACCATGTTGACCTCGGCCCCTGTAGTTTTGATCAGAAACCAATCAAATTGCTATGATTAAAGGCGGAGTAAGGGATGGGTCGTAGTAGTCAAGTTACCACCCTAGTTTTGATCAAAAAACAATCAAATTGTAGTAATTAAAGGCGGAGCTAGGGGTGGGCACCAGTAGGCAAGTGCCCACCCTACTTTTATGTTGGCTCAGCCACTGTTGTAATGTTTCGTTTCGTACCCAGTCGTGGCAAGAGAGCATGAAATGGTCAGCACCGGAGGTCCGGTTCCAGTAGGGGTGCTTTTGGGAGATGATCCGGACATAGTCTCCGATGATGCGTTCTAGGACGGCCTTGTCTCGGATGACTGGATCAAAAAGGTAATGGAGGATCATGACGACGCTGAAGGGGAGGAAGAAGACGTGATCTTCGTCGTGGTTGTGGGTGCGGCACTTGGTGTCGGTCGCCATTAAGCTCATGAACAGACCTTCCATGGAGTATATGTTCTTGCAGGGACCGTTGTGGAACAGGGGAGGCCCCCCCTCCTCGTACACATAAATCTTGAATTGCTCTTCCATTAACTGGTAGCTCCTGCATGTGTTTTAAGGATTAGAACTATCTAGATCATGATTCAACACGCTTTGGTACCCTTAAGGTCTCAGGTTCGAGCCTTGAGTTGGATCAGTACCGGAGAAAGGCTTTGGGGTTCTTGTAAATGGGTCCTTGAGGGATGTAATGATCATGCGCATCTTTTCTATGCATCGAGAGATTCGGGTTCAATATGGCTTCTTGTATCAAAGCTCTCGCGCCGGCAAGACCTGCTTCAGTCTTGTCCATATTGCCCCAGAATGTAGGAATCTGATTAATCACAATTCACACAACACAGACAAAGATTAATGATGTTTTTTTGGACAAATAATCTGAAGATGTCTTGTTCTATATGTTGAAATGAAATGCACAAACTTGGTGAGATGATGATGAAGAAGAAGAAGCAAGAACTGAAGTCCATGGCCAATACAATGTGGAGTAGCTGTTTGCAAGAAAAGCCACAGAGACTGCAGAAATGGATGCTACTGCAAAGAGAAACACGTTCCAGTATTGTCTGCACATATATTTTTTTTTTTTTTTTAATTCTGCAGCAGAAAAATCGATACCAACCATGTAGTTTTGGTTACATCTAAGACCTGGCCAATGCTATAAATGTTGAGGGATGTTGATTGGGAAACATTGGATTTAATTAGAGTCAGATTGATTCAGAGCACGCACTCCCATTTATTTAAATTTTGATGATATCAATGAAACGGAATCAGAAGAGAACAGAGCACCGTCCAAAGCAGGATGAAGCAACACGTAGCACAATATGGAATCTAGAGAACCAAAAACAAGAAACAAAAATACATGCATTAGTTCAGAAGCAATACACAATTATGAAGCAAAATTAAAGGCTATAAGCTCAATAATATTAATTATAGAGGAAAAGTAGTGGATCAAACCTGGATTGACCACAGAATTTGATAATGAAAGGATTGTTTTTGTTGATTCTTGAGCCACCAATAATCTCCGAGGAAGGCTTGGTGTGCTCAGTCACCACTCACCAGCTCTGTGATTTTCGTCTCCGTGTTTCTCATTTTTGGGTTGAATAGTCATCTTGTGGCAACGAAATGGACCACTCTGTGTGCATGTATGTATTACATAGTAAAACAAAAGTGTACCCAAACGACTCATCAGGTTGCTTTGCATATATCACAGTGTGATGTTGTTCCTAACCATTTTGTGATGCATTCACATACACAATCAACTCTAGTTATTTATATGAAACTCCAATTCGTGATTTCATGAATAAAAAATAGTGTTACGAGGGGTTCTCGTATTTGGAGAAATTAATTTTGAGCACGAGGAGCTTAAGATAGTGCCATGTATAGAGTATCGGCAATGAGCAATCTTCGTGGCTTCAATTTATAAGAAGAAAAATATTGACGGATGATTCGTTATAAAAAATTAAGATTAAATCAGCTAATAATCGAGTGACACGTGGCTCGTGCGCTCAGTCGGTCAAAAGAAGTTAAAATTTGGTCGGAGAAACTCGAAGACCCGAAGAGGCCCGAGAAAAATCGACTCGAGTTCGCATGGCGACACCTCACGCGGCTAGGTCGTCTGTGCGACTAGGTTGCTAGTGCGGCTACGCCTCCACATATATCCATCCGCCTTCCGTCCGCGCCTCCGCATTTCCCACACAAGCCCATCCATCCTTTTTTGTTTTGCACAAGCATCCGTTCACGCAGCGCCCTCTCATTCATGCGTCTAGGCATGCCCGAGCGGCTTGATCCATCCGAGTGGTTCACTTCGCCAAAGCGACACCCATCGCTTCATGCCCTCGTGCATCAGTTACAACAAACCTCACTCATCCTCAGATCCAATCACCCGATGATGCCCCCCAATGAGAGGCACAATACCTACCCTCAAGAGAGAAAGAATCCCTCCAAGCGTCTCATCTCCATCCAAGTATTCTCTAGCCATGTTGGTGTACACATCCAATAAGATAGAGACGTGAGAAATACTGAGCATCTGTGAGCCGTCACCCACTGTTGGTCAGCCAAAGGTCGTCCAGTGGTAGATAAATTCAGAAGGTATAAATAGGACCCAAGACTTTCAGGAAAAAGGTCATAACTTTTATCATTATATCACTTAGCTATCAAAAACCAGAAATTCTATCAAAAGTTTTCTTTGCGTTCAAGTGCTCTTCTCGTTCTTCACTTTTTAAACGAATTGTGAATCTGTTTCAGTTTTCATTTACATCAAAGGTGTTTGTGTGTGGACATCTCATTCTCACACCAAAGATTGTTTCTAGGGCACACACTAGGACTCAGATTAACGGTTCGCCACACTGCGCAGATCTCAACAAGAGTTGGAGCACAGTCAACACATTCACAAAACTTACCTTGACTTGGACCCTGACTTTGACTCGAAACTAAAGTATAATGACTCCAAGATATCAGATGTTCCAACCCAAATATTTTATCAAATATGCTTATGAGGCCAAAAATTCCTTGAATTTTGATGAGAAAACTGATGGGGTGTGTGTTTTTACTCATAATCAGAGTACAAACTCTAATCTCAACAATCCTCGTCGTAGATCGATGTTATCATAGATAGTACCTCTAAGGCTCCAACAAAGTTTGAGGTGAAAAAATCTGGGATTGAAGTCAAATATTCATACAAAGTTATAAAGCAACCTCTTCCGCATTTATTAGCAAATGTGAATTAGTCAACTTTTCATTACCATGCAGGCTGCAGTAATTACAGGTAAGAAGCAACAAACTTATTTTTATTTTTGTACCTTTCTTGGACGCTTTTTGACTGAATTATTCGTGTGATTGGTTGGTGATAATGTCATAAGTTGCTTGAGGGTATCTGATTTTCGACTCAACTTCAAATTTGAATGCAGTGAATTAATGAAAGTTGCTTGATTATTTGAATTTGTTCAGGCTAAAAACAATTAAAATCGCTTGCATTATAATTAAAACTGAAAACAATAGCCTAACTAACTTTTCGCTTTGAGGACATGACTTGACGGTTGATAAAAGCAATAGTTGCATGTGTTCCCGCCAAAAGTGTGACTGAATGGCGCGTTTCTGTCACGCCTCCAGTTTCACGCCCACAAGAACCAACCCAGTACACGTGTCGCCATACTCCACATTCGTCCGCCACGTAGCATCCTCCCAGAAGCCACGCTGTCCATTTTTCCTTCTGGTACCTGGTAACGTTCATGAAAAGCAAAAAAGCAAAAAACCCAAGCTTTGCTCATCTCTCTCTCTCTCTCTCCACAGTCTTGAATTCACAATTAAAAAAATAGATGTGATTGACCCAAACCCTTGTTTTGGTCCCAAATTTCAACATTATCTATGGATGTTCCTGTTGGGTTTATAGCCAAGCTCTGGAGCTTTATTTCCTTTTTGCCCTTCTTCTTCCTCCTCTTCACTCTTGGCCTCCTCAAAGGTACCATTTTTACTTTTCCAAATCTGTACATGTTCTTGTGAGTTTTAATGGGTTTTTGATGGAATTGAAAATGGGGTTTTGAGAGGGTTTTTGATTTGGCATTTGGGTTCTCTTCCAAAGCTGCAATTGTAGGTCCTGTGGTGGTGTCCATTATTTTCTTTGGGAACTCAGCAGTTGTGATTGGGCTGTGGACTGCACATTTTTTCTGGACTTACTACTGTGTAGCTAAGTATGCTCCTTTTGCTTCCTCTGATTTACCAGTTTTGCTACATTTTTCAAAACCTGTGATTGGTTTATATATATAGCATATATATGATTGTTTCAGAACCAAGAGGCTAGGGCTGATTCTGAAGATTCTGCTGTTGTTGGTGTTGCCTGTGCCTCTGGTTCTTTGGCCAGTCATTGCCATTGTTGGAAGCCTCTTGGGAAGTTTAGGGTATGGGTTTCTTGCTCCCCTCATTGCAACTTTTCAGGCTGTTGGAGAGGATGTCATGGACAAATTCTACCATTGCTTTGTTGTAAGCTTCACATTCCACATAATTTCCTTTTTGCCACTCAATGTGATGTCATATTGATTATGTATACTATGCATTATAGTTCTTCACTCCCAAAATGAGTGTCATGTTTGTCTTGCATTTTTGCCCCAAAATGAGTTTATAGCATGATTTACCAATAAAGATAAGTTAGTTTGTATCCTTAGAGTTTGCTAGAACACATGCTCGTGGGATTCGAAGTAATTATACAACACTAGCTAACTTCTCCATAATTATTCCCAAAATGGAAATAAGTACACTCATTTTGGATCGGATGGAGTATATAATTGACTACTGAAGTACCCGTTTTGGCCGATCCTGTTATTGAAAGGATACTCGTTTTGGAACGGAGGGACTAGGGAGTGTATAATCCTGTTGAGGATCTGAGATGACCTAGTTCGGTATATATACTAGTAATTGGTATGGTACTTTGTTTCCTTGAAATAACTGTAAGCTTGTCTTGGCAATTTACTAGGAGGGTTTTTGGTCCACAATTGAAGGAAGCTGTACAGTGGTGAGGGATTTCACCGATTTTTGCTTTCACTCTTACTTTTCCTATATGGATGAGCTGAGTGAGATGATACCGGCAGGCCAAAATCCATTGGACATCAAGTAAGACACGCTCTGCCTATCGATTCTTTTAAGCTGGAAAAGGGGATGTAAAATAAATGATTCTGACGTGTCCATGTTGTCACTGCTAGGCTTTTGAAATTGCCAAGTTGTTTATTGGTGATCTTTGTTGCTGTTCCAGTAGATGTGCTTCTGATTACAGCTCTTGCTTTATGGAAAAGCCCGTATATGCTTTTCCAAGGATGGAAGAGGCTGTTAGAAGACTTGATTGGCAGAGAAGGACCATTCTTGGAGTCGGTATGTGTTCCGTTTGCTGGTCTTGCCATTCTCTTGTGGCCTCTAGCTGTTGTCGGAGCTGTTGTAGGTTCCATCATCTCCAGCTTTTTCCTTGGACTCTATGGTGGAGTGATTGTCTATCAGGTCTGCTAAAAGTCATTTTCCTATCACTAAGGTCGAATTAGAAGTTTTGAAGATGTTCAGATGTTGGTATCCTGATTTGCTTTGTACTTGTTTGAAGTGTTTACCTAAACAGATGTTCGTAAACTTTCAGGAAGGTTCGCTCCGGATGGGACTTGCCTACATCATATCGGTGGTTTCACTGTTTGATGAGTATGTAAATGACTTGCTCTACTTGAGTGAAGGATCTTGCCTACCTAGGTACATTTGTGGATACATTTTCATTTTCATTTAGTCATTATAGGTTTTTTCCGAATGTGTTGTATTATTTGAAACCTGTGTTGCATATATTCATTTATTGTTATGAGCTCCTTCTGATTTATTTACTAATGAGCCAGGCCTAAATACCGTAAAAACATGAGATCTGGCCATGAGTTAAGGCAAGGTGATGAAGATCTCAAGATTGGGAGACAAGGATCAATCAACGCGAAACTTGCCAGAGAACAATCAAGAAAGTTGAGGTGGGGCATCCAACAATATAAGCCTATGCAGGTAAAAAGAATTTTGGTACAATTTTAAATGATTAGTTCATGTTAGTGTCATTGCTTAAAATTCAGTGTCACAGGTCTGGGATTGGCTCTTCAAAGCCTGTGAGGTGAATGGTAGGATACTGCTACGCGATGATCTGATAAATGTCAAGGACATCGAGGAATGCATCACAAATGGTAATTCTAAGAAGTTGATCATCAAACTACCTGCTTGGTCCATACTACAATGTCTAGTTTCATCAGCTAAGTCTGACTCATCTGGATTGTTGATTTGTAAGTCTCCTCTCAAGCTCACTTTTCGCTCTTAGACCGTCATTAACTAGGTGAGTTTTAATCATAACTACCTTATATTTTCAGCTGATGAAATAGAATTGACTAGGACTAATTTGCCGAGGGATAAAGTGTTCGAATGGTTCATTGGGCCACTATTGATAATGAAAGAGCAAATTAAGGGACTCCAATTAGATGGAGAAGAAGAATTCTGCTTAAGAAAGATGGTTATGAGGTGCAAAAACGAAAAACCCGAGGATTGGGATGACTCTGGATTTCCATCCAGTGACAATGTTAGGAGAGCACAGTTGCAAGCCGTGATCAGAAGGTGAATTTTCACATTTTGCATCCAAAAATAGGCTCAATGTAACAATCTTCAAGACCTCTAACAGGCATATGTTTTTTTGTTTGTTCCTATGTTAGACTTCAAGGCATGGTAGCTTCAATGTCCCGGTTACCAACCTTCCGGCGACGCTTCAGGAACTTGGTGAAGGTGCTGTATCTAGAGGCAGTCCAGGCTGGTGCTTCTGGTAATCATATAGGAGGGATCCTAAAACCCACGCAGCCGAAGAGTTCAAACGAAAGGGAGGACAGAAATTGTAAAGCAGATGGTGACGTGACCTACGACAATGGGAATATAGTGTAAGTATGATTCCCGTGGCCTGCCCGAGGATATATAATTACACGAAATTATAGTTTTCTTGTTGAGATAGAGAAAATGATTGTCTATTCGAGTTCACAAGGTACATGTGTATTTAGATTAGTTAAAATTGGATGAATGTAGGTCACTTGTCCAAGGTTGTGAGCTTAAATTTTTTGTTGATGCATGTAAATTAGTTTTTGGTTCGTAGCTAGACCCACCCTTTCGAAAAATAACAACTCATATTGAAGATGTGACAAATCATGATGACTAAAATAGCTAGAAGGGTCTTCATATCATTTGATAACCAAATTGAATAGGCAGAGACCATACTATCTATAGTAAATTTACGAGAGAAATGTTCGCATACCTGTGGTTTACAGCATCCATATTGAGAATTTTCCTTTCCTCCGCAGAAGCAAAACCAAAAACAATCTTCTCTTTTCTCTCTCTTCCTAATTCTATTCTGTGTGTTCCCGGCGACCATTCTCCGGCCATTGTGGCATCAATCAAATCACAGTAGTCTTGGCATTCCATCCAATCCAATCTTGTTCGTGACTGCTTGTTCGTCAAAGTCTAATATCTTTCCAGATTTCTAAACTTTCGGGTAATAGTATCATCCATCATCACCTCTCGAGAAAACGTTTATGTGTATATATGGAGCGATGAAAAGTTGGTAGAATGCTGTTTTTCCTGTGATATTTGTTACTGTATCGATCCTCAAGATTATTGACGAAAGATTGGATCTTGAGGAGAAGAAAGAGAGATGGATAGATCCTACTCGGCGAAACCATTGCCTTTAGCAGACAAATTAAACGACGATCCTGGTACCAAGAGCACCGTGAAATGTGTGTACCAGGCCTCCATTGGGGGCCAATGGAGAACCGTCGCCATTCTGTGGGGCAAGAACCTCATGAACCAGACCTTCACCATCACCTTCGATAACCTCGAAGGTGACTTGCTTTGCACGTGCAAGGTCGACCTTAAACCTTGGCACTTTTGGAGCAGGAAAGGGACCAAGTACTGCGATGTTGATGGGGACAAAGTCGAGGTCCATTGGGACCTCCGGTCAGCCAAGTTCTACGGTAGCCCCGAGCCGAGCTCCGATTACTACGTTGCTCTAGTTTCTGAGGAAGAGCTTGTGTTGTTGTTAGGGGACAATAAGAGGAAGGCTTACAAGAAAACCAAAGCTAAACCTGCAGGTGCGGATGCTGTGATGTTCTACAAAAAGGAGAATGTGTTCGCCAAGAAGAGCTTCTCCACCCGGGCCAAGTTCGACGAGAGGAGGAAAGAAAACGAGATCGTGGTCGAGAGCTCCACCCTCGGACCCAAAGATCCCGAAATGTGGATCAGCATAGACGGGATCGTGTTGATTCACATCAGAAACTTACAGTGGAAATTCAGGGGCAACCAGACCATGTTGGTGCATAAACAGCCTGTGCAAGTCTTCTGGGACGTGCACGACTGGCTCTTTACCACCCCCGGGACAGGACACGGATTGTTCATTTTCAAGCCAGGAGCCACAGAAGCGGAGAGCGACAAGGATGCTGGTAGCTGTGTCAGCGGAAGCAGTGCCGGCGGTAGCAGTGTTGGCGGCGGAGAAAGCAACAGCATTGGAGGAGGTGGCGGCGGAGAAAACAGCAGCGTTGGAGGCGACGCCGACAGTGAAAACAGTATAGAGAGCAGGTACTACTCCGCTGTGAGTTACACTACAGCTCCAGAGTTCTGCCTTTTCCTTCATGCATATAAGATGGAATGAGACTTGCAATGCAAGAAACGGCAATGGTCAGAGAGAGGGCACAAAATTATCATGCTAGCAGCATTTTCAGGGTTAGGTTTTATGTTTACTGAAACTTTTATGCCAGCATGAATGTAAAGTCAATGATGTAGGGATTGCACCCATTATCATTGTACATTAAGTTCATTATGTTTCTAAAATCTTTCAATCGATAAAAAGATTCGGAAGATTACTCAAAAATGCACTGGTTGATTTTCGCCAAAATAGTTGTCATGATAATATGAAGAACTTTCCATGATTGTCACTTTCCTTGGATTCTTATACAATGTAAATACTCAAAAAGATTAAAGTTGAATGCCTATAACACATGAATAATTCTAAATATTACACATCCTACGCGAATATGTTGGAAGAACCAAATATATGTTCAAGAATTTGGAAAACCTGCCATCATTATCACCTTCCAAAACATTGAAATATCGAAGAAGTTATAGTTGAAGACAGAAACTTGAGACCAGCAGATCCTCCAGGGAAGTAGGAGAGGGCATAGTATGAGAGTGCAAGAACCTAGAAGAATAGAGAAATATTGGTCATTCGTTATTTTAAAACTGCTTTAATGCAAGATACTAATCAATACTCAACATCATATGGGATTTGGGATAGCTACAATAATTGTAAAAATAATGAATGTGAAATATTTAATATGTGGAGCCATAAGGTTGAACAAGCAGAGACTCTTGTCTTCGTACAGGAGGAGGGTGGATTGGTGGTTTTGAATGGGGTAAACCACCTCCTATTAAGTAGCCGTAGAGGAGGTCTAAAGGCTAATAACTTACTCACATCTACATTCTTGATAATTGTAGCACTATTCCAGGAAAATGAAAATCATTTCGCTGAACCCTACAGTTTCTGGACTCAACATGGATTACTAACTCCAAGAAACATTTCCAAAGAATACACTTGTCAAGAGTGCCGAAATACAGCATGTGGCTAGGAGGTTATAAACAAGATGCCAAAACATAATTGAGTACCAAGACAGTGGTATCAGAAAGAAAGAGAGTCAATTTACTGGTTCTGTCTTCAAAACCAAAATGGCTCATAGTAACATATTTTCATATATCTAAGTAATTGATAAGCAGGTTCAGGACCCATACTCATTTTGGCCAATTCCCTACATAAGGTAATTAAGGTTGGTTCACATTTCACAGTATATAAACAGAGAGTCTACAACGAGACTAAAAATAATGTGATGGAATTGAGGGGTTGAATACCTGAAGCACGGAGAAGAGCACGGAAAGAATATAACTGTGTAGGATCATGGAGACGTATATGGTTCCCACCATGGTGCCAATGAATCCCAATGTAAAAGGTAGCCTCTGGAAGCAATAAAGAAAACATAATAAGAATTTGCATTTTTTTATGAAGAAAAATAAAACCAATAAGATTCTATATTTACGAACTGGACAAGTTATTAGGAAGAATCCTTGAGAAGATTAAACAAACATCTGCTAGGGTAGGAGAAACACAAGTGGAAGTGTTACCTCTTTAGATGTCATGTGTGCATACTGATTCTTAGGACCTTTGAGTACAAAGAATGAGCTGATGATGAAGGCACAACCAAGAGTAAAGCAGATGGCAAATTTCTGAGGTACCAGTACCATGACAGGAAGGAACATGGTAAACGAAATAAAGACAAAGAACACTCCAGTAGCAAGGAGCAAACCAAAATACATGAGAGATTTTCCAGAAGGGACATTGCTGGTAGCAGACTGAAGGTTCCCTGGTATATCTCTTACTCCTTGTGAAACCCTGAACAAGCAGCCAAATTCAAGCACTTGTATTCACATGGATTAACAGACAAAAAGGCCAAGATAAAGTAGTTGAAACCTCATTAGTGTATATTCTCAATGGAAGAAAATAATCAGCCTCAGTTCATTGCTGATTTCAGCAAACAAAAAGAAAACAGCACAAATCTTTTTATCTTTCTCCACATTTAAGCTCCTATTAATTTTTCTTACAGAAATATATTTTAGAATGGACTTCTTAGTAGTTGGTACATAATAACATTAAACACAAAAGGAAAAGCATAGTAATATCATGCTTCTTCATGCCCATTGAACAATGAACCCACACTTTCCACAAGAAACAGGTACAAAACCATAGTAATCATTTAAGTTAGAAACTAACTTACCCAGAGTAATCTTTTGAGTAATGCATAGTTGCCATATCTCAATGCAGAGCTAGAACCTATTAGCTATGCCTACAGCCTGTCCAATCAAGCTTACAGAAAGCATATACTTATAACCCAAACATATCGGCCCTAAGTGAAAATTACTGCCGCATTTCATAAATTCATTTCTCTTAAACCATAATATAGGATACAAACTATAAAATTGTATAGTTTCTCTCCAGATAGGTGTGCAGCAAATGGACTCATCCTAAATTTAGCCTTCCCCTACAAAATGTAGCCAAAAGTTGAACCCTGGATCTCAGCCCCTTACGGATTGCTCACAGGACAGGACCTCATTCCATTGATGAATCCTTGAATACAAATCAAACTTCCAGGCTTAAACATTTCTATCAGAACCATTACTTTATCTCAATTCGTAGCAACACGCATTGCCAAGTTAAATTCTTTAAAATCAAATCAAAGCAAAGCAAATAATGCACTAAACTCAATTGTTAGTTCGATTCCAAGCAGCAAAATTCGAATAATTCAAACACTTAGTGTCAAATCAATAAACAAATTTATAGAGAAAAAATAGAGAGTTGAAGTGAAAAATACACGTTGAGAGTGCCGGTGACTTTATCGTTGGCGGTGCGGACGGCGGCTTCGAGATCGAAACCGAGAGAGGAAGAATCAGGATCTTGAGAAGCGGCGTAGGAGTTCCAGTCGGCGAGCAGAGAAGTAGATTTCTGCGGATCGTTGAGGTTGTCAGTGGTGGAGCCTCCGGTGAACCATGATTGAGCGGTTTTGTGCATGATTGAGCGCTTGTTATGACCAGCGATCACTGATCAGTCAAGCCTCTCTCTCTCTCTCTCTCTCGGGTTGTGTTGAGACTTGAGATCTGGTGACGACGACAAGGTGAGCAACAACAGTAGTTGATCATACCAAATACCATTACCCGTTTTGTAAGACGCAACTAACGCTTGCGCAACTTATCAACCTTTTTCATTTTCTATAGATATTTGTTTCCTTTGTTTAGTTAAAAACACTAGTTTTTTCTCCCGACGATGTTCTGATTTCTGATTCATTAGTTTTAATTATTTTATGGTGAATAAAATTGTATACTCTCTCATATATGAGTTCTATGTAGTGTAGGGTTACAAACAAATGACAATATATATATATGGGTTTAATGTATATCAGTTAACTGATATAAAGTTATATCAGTTAAACCAATAAGGTAATGACACCTCATTTAAAAT
>JAYMTH010002171.1:0-13081 GCA_036897465.1 Pelargonium australe
AACGTGGTAACTAACAGAACAACGATTGCATAGTTTAGGGTAGTCGAAAGTTAAAAAAAATAATTTAGGGTAGTAACTTGCAAAAAAGTGATAGTTCAGGATAACCATCTGTAATTACCCCTAAAATTTAGTTTGGTAAACAATATTAGGTGATAAAAAAATGTTTAGTTTTATTCACGCTAGGGACACGAGCGAAAGCTTGGAGTAGATCATGATGCATAGCAAGCATGTTCAAAAGCCCTTTTGACTCCTTGGGCCATCCAATGACCCTTGATGGCTTGATGAACAAACACAACCACAATTGCACAAATCTCGAAACCTATGTGATAGAGGCTTTTATGGGCTTCACCACATGAGGAAAGTACGAGAACTCTAGAACTTTCTTGACACTTGCGTATGATGCACCCGAGGAGCATGATACCAAAAAAGTGGGCCCGAAGTGAACTCATCTTGCCACCAACCAACCATTCATCGGAACGTGTGGAAAGAGCATTAAGTACGCATTTCACTTTTTCTCTCTCTACAACTCTATCTAAAGCTTTTGTGATTTCAACCAAAATCTTAATCTTACGCCTGAGACAGTGTTCCGAAACTACATCCATGGTTTTCATTCTTTCATGTGTTACCTCACGCAGGTCACATATTCAAGACACAAGGTCGACCTACCCATCGACATTGGTAGTTGGTCTTTAGAGAACAATACATTTGAAAAATATACTTCAACACGTGGACAAACGACAACACTCCTTAGATTGACCGGTCTAAATCAGACGCTTAACTACTAACCACCAACTTTATATCATAACATCACAACTCCTCGTCATATCAAACATATAAGAACTTGTTTTTGTTTTGTTTTTTTTTTTAACAAGTTTGATTTCAGTATAAATTATCAAATTACTTTATTCTTCTAATCATTTTCTCTAATTGTTAGACCTTTTCAATGATGATTCCGTTGTTTTAGTGAGATTAGGTTGCTGGAATTTTGATTTTGATCAAAATTAGCCGTTTTGGCTAATTGGCTTGCTTCATGATAACGAATTTAAGCTTCTTATTGACTATGTACATAATAGAATGGTGATGCTGCTAAGGCAGCAGAAAGCCATAAACCATAATTATATTGGAATGGAGGCATAAATTAAAAGAAATGAAAATGTGTTGCTAATCTCACAAAGCATATTCTTTAGTAGTAACTATATTGTACTACAAATAATCTGTCAACAATTCCATTGTCGTCCAGCGGTTAGGATACTTGGCTTTCACCCAAGAGACCTGGGTTCGATTCCCGGCAATGGAACTTTTTTACAAATTATTTTTCAGTTGGCTTCTTCAGCTCTTAATTGATGGTGTCTGCTCCTGTTTTTGTTCTATGTGAAGCATTTTTTTTTCTTTTTCTTCCTGATTATCCATGACTGTGTCTGAAACAAAAGATTGACAGGATGTAAGTTGAGGTTTATACGTTGTGTTGAATTGAACTTTATTAATTAGTTTCATGATTTATTAACCTTAACTACACTGAATGTTGTTTATCTCAAATATATGTGACAGTTTAGGTAACAGATTGTGCTCTTATTCCAAGTCATTTTACCTTATTTCCAAGCTTTGGAGAAGCTGTGAGTGCATGAATCCGAGAAGGTAAAACATTTAAACCGCTTTGCCCATCTTCAGTTCAACTGTCCTTTGTCGGGTTTGAATCAATCAAAGCCGTTAAAAATACATGTGGCGGCCGGGTTTGCGGACAATTGGAAATTTGGACCTCATCCCTATCACGTGACCTCAACTTCACTTTCTCTCTTCTTTTCATGCTTCGGCTCCTCCATTTTCATTGCTACAGTCTGCACAAAAACCATCTATTTTTTCTCTGATTTTCGATTGCTTCCTCTCAAGCCTTTTCGATTTGTCGTCCGATCGTTGCTTCCTTCAAAATCCCTATATCTGCTGAGTCTTTTCACTCTGTTTAATTAAGGTATCGTTTTGTCTCTTAATTTTCTTTTTATTACCTGTTTGGTTGCCGAGAAAATGACATTCAGTGATATAATCGGTTGATATTTGTCATCTGGCGCAGTGGATTTGATTGTGCTTTGGATATCAGATGGCTTCGTCATCTCTCATCTGTGACACGGAGACTTGGAAGGGTTTGAAGGTAATGGAATTCCCAGCTTTGTTGATAATGTCTGATTCAAGTATATACTTGAATGTGAAACTCGATCATACTACTCTGCAGGCCCATGTGGAGGATATTAAGAAGACACATTTACGCGAGTTGATGAATGACGAGAAGCGATGCCAGTCAATGATGGTGTATGCTCTTCATTTTTTTCATTTCCTTGTTTAGATTATAGAGTATAATGCACACAGTTAGAGAAAATATGTGAAGTGTATGTACAATTACCAAGATACGATCAATTTGTGATTTGTGTGTAGAGAATTTGATGGGATGTTTTTGGATTACTCGCGGCAATGTGCCACGCTTGAGACCATGGATAAGCTCTTAAAATTAGCAGTGGTGTGTTTCGGCTGTTTCATTTTTCAGATTAGTGATGCATACCTTCTTCTTTTTATACTGATTATCCATGACCTTGTCTAAATGCAGACAGCTTGTCTGAAACAAAAGATTGACAGGATGTTCAAAGGGGAGCATGTAAGTTGGGGTTTATTTTCCTCATACAATTAATTTGTAAACTCATATGGTATGAAGATTTACATTGTAATTGAGTTTGGAAGTTCTTGTGTTGGACTCTATCTGTTTCTTTGTGATTAAGGAAGTCTCTGGCATGAGAATAGGGAGTGTGAACCTGTTACGTGTGGCGTTTACTCTGGCACTAAAGAAAGATTGTTTTGAATGATACATATATAACGATGTAGAATTAAGAAGCGTTCCTAAAATAAGAACTCAGAGTTTTGATTGTTTTAACTGGTGTTTGGCGGCAACTTCAGATCAACAGTACAGAGGATAGGTCAGTGCTTCATGTTGCACTTCGTGCTTCAAGAGATGCGGTTATAAACAGTGATGGGAAGAATGTGGTTCCAGATGTTTGGAAGGTCTTGGACAAGATCCAAGACTTTTCAGAGAGGATTCGCAGTGGTTCCTGGGTAAGCTATGGCCCTCTGTATCATCTCATCTACTTTGGCAGTGTCTGACATTCGAATTGTCCAGTAATAAGTAAAGTTTGGTAGGTTGGAGCCACAGGAAAAGCGCTGAAGGATGTTGTCGCTATTGGTATTGGTGGCAGCTTCTTAGGCCCTCTCTTTGTGCACACTGCTCTTCAAACAGGTTGTAATGGCTGCTCCATCGTTGTTCTCTGTGGTCTTTTTCCTTAAAAAGTTATTCTACTCAATTTTATTATTTGTTTTGCAACAAAGTGCTTATGGGATAAATGATGGGAACTTGCAGATTCGGAGGCTGTCACATCTGCTAAGGGACGTCAACTGCGTTTGTAAGTATGCATGTGTCACTTTTATAGTATGTGGTTCTGTACAGTGAATTGATAAGGGTATGGTTGTATGAATATCTTATTGAGGCTTAAGGTGCCGCTTTACCTCTTTTCCCTGATTTTCATTTTCTCAACCTTCCCTAAGGCCTAAACTTAGAGAAAATGAACAGTTGTCTCTATACTAGCTCTAAGTAATGGTAATAAATCATTACTTTAAAGATGTAAATAATTTTCTTAAGACATGTAAATACATGTTTTAAATGAATATGTGCTTTAGCATAATAATTCTTAGTTTGATCATATGCAAGTAAAATTTGTACTTTTTATTTTTATTTTTTATATCAGGTGATATTTTAATTTCTTTTGTAAAATTAAGCTAATATTTTAATTGCATATGCCTGCAGTCTTGCAAATGTTGATCCTATTGATGTTGCGAGAAATATCACAGGGCTAAACCCTGAAACTACTTTAGGTAAATAGCAATGTGCTCATCTCCTTTCTTAGCTTGACCTGGGGTTTCATTTTAATTGTTAGCTTTTATAAATGGTGAATGCAGTTGTTGTCGTCTCAAAGACTTTTACGACGGCTGAAACTATGTTGAACGCTCGGACATTGAGGGAATGGATTTCAGCTGCTCTTGGGTTAGTGTGATAAATTCACAATTCTTGAAATCCTTGGTGTAGTTTCAGGATTCTGCAACGATAGAAAAGAGGATAGTTTTGAATTGGGAATTTAGTTTAGAGAATTATCTCAAGAGTGAGGAAAAAGTGTGCACAAGTAAAAAGTAAATATATTGTAAAATTATAATGTTTTGGAACAATTTTTGTTTCTTCTAAGTACTTTTTATTTTGTTCAAGATTTTTCTAAATTCTTTGATAAATATGGACGCGTTTGAGATGACTAGGATTGTTTTCCTTACAATTTCAAGAATTTTACCACAAAAGGATCATTGTGTTTGCTGAGAGGGAAGGGGTTGATTGTTCTGATCCACACACATACACACTCTCTCATCTTGCACATTTATGACTGGGGTTCTAATTTCAGGCCTTCAGCGGTGGCAAAGCATATGGTGGCTGTAAGTACTAATCTAGCGGTAAGTTGGTAACATATTCTTCTCACCTCTTTTTTTATGTGTTTTTTATGTACATGCTGCATTTTAAGTAATAATGGACGCTTATTTTATTTGTGTGGGTGAAAGAGGTTTCTAATTTGATAACTTTACTTGTTCATATGGAAACAAAGAAATACTGATCCTCATATGATCATTCATTCCCCTCACTTCAAAGCCTCTGCCTTTTCTATTGACCCTTAAACCTAAGCAACCTGAGAGGAGTTCTGGCTTCTGGGGGAGCAGTATCAGATACGTGAGTTGTTAAAGCAGTTATTGATTCTCTTTAGAAGTTTAGCCCTCTCAGAAGATGCTCATCACGAGATGAATGCAGTTGGATGTTCCAAGCTTAATATTCTTCATTATTAATTTTAGTATTCCAAACAATCCGATTATACCTATTGCATTACTACTTACTAGATAATAATGTATTACTAGCTTCTAATCTGGAATTTCAATTACAATTTGTTTCTGATTCAGCTTGTAGAAAAGTTTGGGATTGATCCTAATAATGCATTTGCATTCTGGGACTGGGTTGGAGGCCGCTATAGTGGTAAGTACATTGCTTTTGTTTGGACGATTTAAAATTAAATCTGACTTTTTATTGGTATTTGGTTGTGAATGACAGTTTGCAGTGCTGTTGGAGTGTTACCCTTGTCCTTACAATATGGTTTCTCAGTTGTTGAGAAGTATGTATTTTTAACTATTTGAGATTCTGAATTTTCAGCATGTCAATATGATTTTAGTACCCATTGTTGAGTTGATATACTATATTTATTGCAGATTTGATAAAATCTAAAAAAACCATGTTTTCTTTAAAGAAAGTACGTAGGTTCTACAAAAATAAAAATGGCGAAAGAAAGAGAAGGTCTTTTGTGGCTAGATATGAAAACACTTTTGTCCTAGTCAGATTCCAGCATTTATCTTTTTACATGTGAAATTCTCTGTAATCCTATTTGCTGGCTGCATTAAAATATTAGGCAGATCAACATAACCCTCTCTTCATCTTTTTCAAATGGAAATTTTTGTTTGAAAAGTAGGCGACTTGTGAAGTTTGAATAAGGGGTACTTGTGAAAATTAGATACAGGTTCTCATTGTGAAAAGCAGGCTACTTTAGACCTTTCCTTGTCAATGTATGGCTTTGCAAACAATGATGACTGTATCTTTAATCCTCCATTTAAAAAGCATAATGAATAGGTATTACAGACCTAGATAGATTTTGTTCCCAATAAAAAGTTCTAGTTTATGAACCATTCAGAACCTAGATAGATATTTTTTATCATCATACTTCAATGTTTTATTTCAACATTTTTCAAATGCATTTCAACTTCATTTTAATGTATACTTAATGTGATTTAAGGTTCTTGAAGGGAGCTTCAAGCATTGATCAGCATTTCTTTTCTGCTCCGTTCGAGAAAAACATACCTGTAAGTTTCCGGATAATGTAATCCCATCAGTTATATTCTTGGGTGTCCTTTCAAATGTAGGTTAATCTACCAGTGATACTGCAAAAATATTGTAACATAAGGCAGGATGACTTAAACAAACCTTATTAAATTGTACTTCTTGTTAGTGCTGATGGCTCATCTGAAGCTTCAAACCAGATATATTGGGTGCCTTTTTGCCATGGCCCTTTAAATGTACTTAACATCATCTTCTATATAGAATATCCTAATGGCCTTCAAAGCACCAACATTGGATGTTCTTTATCATATGTGACTTTTGAGTAACAAGTTTCACTGTTTCAGGTCCTCTTGGGTCTATTAAGCATATGGAATGTGTCATTCCTTGGATATCCTGCGAGAGTGAGTTATGATCTGTTTCAGTCTATAATTTGATTTCTACATTTGAAGCATTCTGTAATAGAGTTTACAAAGCTGTATGATAACAATGAGACTGTTCTCCAGGCCATTTTACCTTATTCACAAGCTCTGGAGAAACTTGCTCCTCACATACAACAGGTTTGTCTATTTTTTGTTGCTCTGTGAATACATTCTCTAAGCTTCCTTTGAATGTTGTTATGCTTTGTTAATTTAGGTTAGCATGGAGAGCAATGGCAAGGGGGTATCAATTGATGGAGTGCCACTTCCCTTCGAAGCTGGTGAAATTGATTTTGGTGAACCGGGAACAAATGGTCAACACAGCTTTTATCAGTTGATTCACCAGGTAATTTCCATGTGCTGTTATACATCTATTGCGAACAAGTCACATTTATTATTTTAATCAGTGTATGCGATGATTAACACCTAAAGCATATGTATATTAGTGTGTAACAAAATATGGGTCCTGCTCTCATATACTTCATTGAATCATTGAACTTTAGCTGCCATAGATAAGACTTCTTTAGTATTTGCAGCATGACTTGTTCATGCTAGAGAAGTTTGGTCATGCAGCAAATATGTCATCAAGCCTTTATTTATGTCCTTGCTTATTCAATGGTCCTTTTCTCGATATTTACCACCCACTCCATTCGCAACATGAGTCAAGTAGTTCATCTTCCAATAAATTGAATTTGAACCTTATAAGTTTTCTGTCTATGAGTTTGAACAGGTAAATATGCTTAAGTACACATTACAGCATGATGCACAGTGTTTCCTTATATTTGTTGAACTTTAGGATATTCAACTATCTCCTTCAATGAATTTTTTTTTTCTTTTGTAAGGCACTTCACACATGCACACACATGCACACACGTGCGCTCGCGCCCACACATACTCGCACAAAAAAATAAAATGAACCTAGTGTTCTAGCCGTCAACATTTGGTTTGGACGTCTTCTCCATGACCTCCTCAGCATTCTCCAACGACCCCTTTCTGGATGTTCAATTATCATTCACACATATCCATGGTCGCTTTCTTCTCACCGTCACAAACCGAGTGTTCCCTCTCTTTGTTCTTCGCCGCATGTGCCACCACAGTGACCTGCAGCCACCTTACCAATCTATCAAATTTTCTTCCTCAAACTGAAAGTTATCACCTTGAGTTTGAGAGGAGCGTGTTAGCGAATATATTTAGGAAATCAGTTATAATGAATTAGCATATTCAATTATATCAATATTCTTTGTTCTCTCCATTGTTCTCTCCTTCATTTTATTTTTCCTTTCTAACTGGTATCACTGGTCAGTTATCATGCCTTTAAATAGACTTTTTTACTCTCTGTCTCAAAATAAGTATTCTCCTTTCTATTTTGAGAAAAATTAAGTAGAAGTTAGTTAGTGTTGTATATGTACTCTTCCATCCCCGTGGACATGTGTTCTAACAAACTCAAGTGATACTAACTAACTTATTATAGAGACATTATATATTGACAATCCATGCATAACTAACATTCTAAAAAAAGAAACTTGACACTTATTTTGTGACGGAGGGAGTATGTATTAATCTTTCAGCACCAACATCATAAATTCCCTTATTCCTAACAAATCTGATTGATTATCATAATTTAGTCTTTGATCAAATCACAAGATTTACTATTCAATCAGATCATATAATTTATTTTGAAAAATCTACACATTCCAACGATAAATTGTCTTCATGAACTGCCCAGGGACGTATTATTCCTTGTGATTTCATCGGTGTTGTGAAGAGCCAGCAACCTGTTTACCTGAAAGGTACCAAACTATAATCTGGTCTAAGCAAAGTACTTGTGTGTTATTTCATGAATGATTTAAGATTAGCTTTATTTAACAGGTGAGGTGGTTAGTAACCATGATGAGCTCATGTCTAACTTCTTTGCACAGCCAGATGCCCTTGCTTATGGAAAGGTACGCTCTATAGTCTTCTTTTGGGATGCTTCTGTCTAACATTTAAAATGACAAATACTGAGGTGATCTTGCTAGAAGTATAACCTTATCTGTATTGACTTAACAAGACTTTCCTATTTATTGTGGCTCATAACTACTTCATCTGCTTTGTAGAGACATCTTTTTATGGATCTGAATCTGATAATGTAATTTTTTTTTTTTTTTTTTTTTTTTTGCATGTAGACCCCAGAACAGTTGCAGAAGGAGAATGTTGCACCACATCTCGTTCCACACAAGGTGAATATGCTTTCATTTTCCTAACTGGAACTGTATTTCTACTACTGAATGATGACTAACAATTGTATTATCTATCATCTTCACAGACCTTCTCTGGCAATAGGCCTTCTCTCAGCCTTCTGCTTCCATCATTGAATGCTTACAATATTGGCCAGGTCGAGTTTTCTGTCTTTAGTAATTTATTCCATAAGCAGTTTGTACATGTGCAGTTGATTAAGCATTCAAGGATTTGTGATTCTTCTCATACTCTGACTTTAACTTAGCTGCTTTTAAGTTACTAAAATGCTCCACAAGGTTCAATTCACAACCGAATGCTCAAATGTTGATAAGCAGCTAAATGAATGTTTTGGCCATTTTTGTTAACTTGTGAGATCCAGGATGTTACTTATAACAAGCTAAGCATGTCCTGAGCCTACTTCATCAGTCCTAATTCAACTGGATGTTAGAGTGCCTGGTTGTTGATCAACCCGCAATGTGACAACTACTCATAGATAATGGTCTATATGACACCTTATACCAACTAGTAAATTTTCTAAATGAATCTCCATTTTGGTTGCAGCAAGCCTATGATTACGGCAAGCCTATGATTACTGTATAGCTGCTATACTTTTGATCTCCAGCAAATAAAGTAAATTGAATCTCATCCCAGTGTTTTGTATATTAGTTTTGTGGATGAAGGTGCTTTAAACCTTTGTACATCATCACTTAAATTCAAAGATGAAAGTAGAGCTAGTAATATCTATAAACAAGAGCCTGTTAGTACCCCGGTTCAAAATTAATTACTAGTATCTATAACAAATTAATAGTATCTATAACAAATTAAATTACTAGTACATCATCACTTGGAACAAAATAAATTACTAGTATCTATAACAAATTAATAGTATTCTTCATATATGGATTGTGCCTCTCTGATGCTTGACGGTGACTTTCATTCCTCTACCCTTTTGTAATGAACTGAACATTTGTGCTCATCCTTTGCTATAAGAAGCTAATGGTACCTTTTCTACTTTCTTGATCACTGCCTTTATTGACAGTTACAGTGTAGACATCTTTTCTTAGAATAGTTGCAGATAGTGTATGTTGGAGTGTTTTCACTTCTGCGAATGTGTATTAATTCTGAGTCTGTAGTCTGACCAATAGATTGTTGATTGTTTTCTTCAGTTATTGGCAATCTATGAACACAGAATTGCCGTGGAAGGTTTCATATGGGGCATCAATTCCTTTGACCAGTGGGGAGTAGAGTTGGGGAAGGTATGTCACCTAAAGGACCATTATCATGTTATTTCCCTATTCACAACTACAAGAAATTACTTCTGGTTTCTTTTTCTTTTTCCAACTATGATGCATTTCCTGTTTTTCAGTTATTTTCAGTACGTTCTCTATGTTTCTTGACAAATTGGTTGTATTCTAAATGCAGTCTCTTGCTACTCAAGTTAGGAAGCAACTTAATGCTTCTCGAACAAAAGGAGAACCAGTTGAGGGCTTTAATTTCAGTACCAAAACAGTGTTAACAAGATACCTTCAGGTATGGGAATGTACCATCTCAATAAAATGTTTATTAAAAAAGAAAGTACAATTAAAATTAGTTATCCTAATTGTGGCAGACATGTCGCTAATATTATTGTTTTTTCGCTTGAAAGAGACATAGTTGTGAGAAGTTCAAGGAATAATATAATTATGAAGAAAAGTTGAGGCATATAGAAATTATTTACGTCTTTTCCTCCCTGTTTCTGGGTTTAGGTTTCTACATCAGTGATTATTATAATAACATAATGGTGTTGCAATAACCTTTGATCTTGTTAACCAAGATCGATGCAAAGCCTTGTTATGGGATTTAAGTTTCAGTACTGCTAAAAGTCATTTATTGATTTCAGGCAAGTGCAGATATTCCAGCCGATCTTCCCACTCTTCTGCCTCGGATTTAACTGCTCTTTGCTGAGAACTTACCCTTTCAAGTCAAATGAACTCCCCGATTTGCCATGTATGAATCTGTCTGGATTTTAACAACACCTTGTACTGGGATTATCAACTCATGCAGTTTTTGTTTACATTCTACTAATATTTGAGAATCATTATGATTCTATCTAGTGGTCAGCAATCCATGAGCCCCTTTGCCATAGTGATGTAATTGATAATCAACTTTGAGAACAATCACGGGCTCAGCGGACAGACTCGAATAATTCTTGCAATTTATCAATTGAATGGTTTATTCCAGAGCATGTTTATTTTGCTTACCATTCTAAGTTTCAATTTCTTTTCTTTTTCCAGCTTCAAAGCCAAAATCAAGGCTTGCGCAGGTTGTTGATACGTGGAAGAGTCTCCATGATATCCGTTTGTAGTCATATGATTTCTTATTTTGCTACCTAAGCTACCATATTATTCGATAATTATATGGTTTTGGCTTTGCCAAGAAAGATCACATGATGTTTGGATTCGGTTTTTACGTTAACAAAAGACCAACCTGAATCTATTTCTCGCCACATGTAGTGGTGAGGTGGTGGCTTCATGTGTGGCAGCTTGGGCGTTAAGTACTAACATAACCTCGGTACTTCCTTTGATGACAAGTTGCCATTTTCTTGACTTTTTCTACATCTACTTGGCTTGAGTCTGCAACATGACATGCCACTCTCTTCCTTTTCCTCTTCTTTTCATGTTTTCAATTATCTTCTCGAAAATGTATCCTCCCGGCGGCCATTTTCTTCAACACCTCCCGGATGTGCCTCTCCTTGGCGTCGCTGCCCTCATATTCACCTATGCCGTTCTCTCCAACCTGCTCTTTGATTATATATGCCCAGCTGAGATTATTGATGTTGATATTGATTCGCCATCATTATTGTCGTCCGGGGAAGAAACTTCCTTCGGCATGTTCATGTCCGTTGAGGAGTTACGAGAAGCGCCTTGCTTCGACTACAACAGGGGACGATGGTTGAGTACAAGTACTACTTGTGCCATTTGCTTGGATGGGTTTGAATGTGGTGAGAGCTGTAGGATCTTTCCGGCTTGTAACCATGTATTTCACACCACTTGCATTGATCTTTGGCTGCTCAAGAAACTTACTTGTCCGACTTGTCGTTCCCCTTTTACAAGTTCCAGCATTGTGTAAACCCATTTCGACTCTAAACCAAGTTCTTATTCTCCTTGTTTCGTTTCGTCTTCATTCAACAACAATCGTCATCGGGAGAAGTGACTTAAGGTGTTTGCTTCTCTTAAGTTCTCACATTTGAGCCTCGATTGTTACACTTGTTTATCGGTGGAAAAATCGTGAACTCTACATGGTTTATTTGGCTATCACGGGTCTCCGGTCTCCTCGGCTTGGTCGGGTGTTTGTTACACTACATGGTGGTTTATTTGGCTATCACGTAACAAGGTCTTCAACCATGAAGATCCCGTCATTGAGAAGACGCACCTTAGCAGAAAAGTTTCTCATTTTCTATTGCTTCCATTGCGCAAAAATCACCATCAGATTCGTGGTCTCTTGGGGCTTGGTTGGATGCCCTCTGTTCATGTTTTTAGTTAACCTTCTCATTGTATCCATTGTGTCAACTATGTTGTTTTGTACTCACTCCGTCCCAAAATGAAAGTGTTGTTTGTCTAAATTTTGTCTCAAAATAAGGGTTCTGTTTCTACTTTTAAGTTATTATATTATTGTTTTCCTCATATTATCCTTATCACTCATGCACATGGGCAAATATGCACATGGGTGTAGGTGAGAAAGTGAGGATAATATTATAAACACATTAAATTGTCTGACAATTCTTAATTTTTGCAAAAAATGGAAACAAGACACTCATTTTGAGACAGATGGTGTATATGTTTTTAGTTGAGTTCCCTCTTCGGTAAATTTGCCTTTATTAATATATTTATCACCTTCACTGATAAAAAAATGATAAGCGAGACTCGCATTAGTTAGGGGATCCAACATATGGGATGCTATTGGGGCAACCAAAGGATCTTCCATCAAACTACCTTAGGGGAGTTCCTTATGCGGAATTCATGAGATCCATAAGATGATTATTGTCGGGGTAATTTTAACGACATTACTTTTGCCCAATCAATTCATACCGTCTGCCAAACTCCCTACAACATGGTTCGTCTCCCTGTCCCTGTGGAGACAAGCTTTCACGTTCGTCTTTGTTGTTTGTCTGACATTGAAAAAAAAATATATATATATAAAAAATATAAACATGAATAAATTTCATTCAACATGATAATGTACATTACACCGACAAAAGGGTAAATGATTATCATTCACTTTCAACATCCAAATCATCTTCTACAGCTACCCTTTTTGTCGAAGATGATAATCACCGATGTCATTACAATTAGTTCTAACATTTTGATCATCATTACTACCTTCTTTATCTAAATAAACAAGTGGGTGTTGTTTGTCAGCAAGATAACTTGGTAGATCGTTTGCATCCACATTTCTCACTGATAGTAGTTGCCCACCATCTTCTTAAAAAGTCACAGTCGTTTATAGAGCATATGACTTGAGT
>JAYMTH010002172.1:0-13078 GCA_036897465.1 Pelargonium australe
TTCGAAAAAGAGTCTGAACGAGAGTAGATTTGCCACTGCCCGTTCTCCCTACAATGCCAGTTTTAAGTCCTCCAGGGAAAGTGCACGTTAGACCTCGCAACACAAGTGGCAAGTGTGGCACATATCGGACCTATATCGATTGAATCCATTATCATTAATGCAGGAGATATGAGGATCGAGATAAATCCATTATAATTTGGATTCCTGGATTTATTTTAAAATTCATGATTTGAAATGTTAATATGATGTTTGGGAAACCACAATCTTTCAAATGACAATGATACTAGCAGATGATTCCAAAGTGTTCTGCTTAAGGAATTATCTAGCTGATCCAATGGCTTAGTTGTTGATTTTGTCTAATAAACTCAAAATACCTGCAGATTGCGAATGTCAACTTCTCCGGATGATGGCCAATAACTGTTTGGTTGGTTCTCTTCTATAACAAGTGGAGGCTCACTAGGAATTGAGCTGTACTGAAGCATTCTCTCAACTGATATAATTTTGTTCTCCATTTTGCAGAGATTCTTTATCACATAAGCTTGTAACATGTTTAGGTTAAGCCCATAAGTAACTGCTAAGCCAGCAATGCCTACAAAAGCAGAAAAGCAAAAGTACTGGTCATTTTCAAGAGCATATATATATTATCAATAGTTAGGATTGAACAAAACGGTAAAAGTTGCGAGATGTATACGTGGGTCAATGACTCCCTCTGGAACAGAGATCAGAAATAGCAGAAAACATGCAAATACAACAGAAGACAACATATCCAAGCGAAAACAAAGCCATTGCATTGCACCAGCAATATGGAACACAAGCCGATTATACCCATCCACCAGTTTCATATTTGTTTCCTTGAATCTTGATTCTTGATCGAAGCTCCTAATAGTCGTTAACCCTGAGATTGTTTCAGCAAAATGTTGTATGATAGGAGCTTTGCATATTCCCACCAACCGAGAGAGTTCTCGTGCCGCAGGTATGTATTGTTGCTGCAAAGTATCAACTTGTGAGGACACATCATCTATAACATATTCACAAAGATTTTATACCCTAATGACTCATGAGACAATCATGGAATGGAATAAGAACTCTCTTTCATAAAACTAACAAACTTGAAGGATGGAATCTGTAATAATGGGCAGAAGAAGAAAAGAAAAAATATTTGTCGAACCAAGCAACTTAATAGGGGAGAACAGCGTGCAATATGTAATGCAAAATTGCTATTCGGTAAAATATGCAATATAAAATTTGCAAGGTCGTGAGTTATACCTGAATCCATATACAGGCTGCTACCACGGGGATGAAGATAAGGAAGATCTGCCATGCTACCTGAGACATAACTGCAACAACTCCAAATAGCTGGATCACTGAGAAGGCAAACACTGCAACTTGATAGGGGATGCAGGTGTCAACTACAATTTGGTCCGTCGAAGCCTGTTTCAAAAGGATGAGAAAGACATCAAGTTTATTATAGTTGTTAAGTGATCCCACATCGGTCAAATATAAAGTAAAGTGGCTACATATAATGGTGCAAATGAAATCTTACTAATAAGGGTGACCTTTTAGTAGTGGAAGTTCGACACATTGTATGAAGCCCAATTATGATATTTAACAATAGTGAAGCAAAAACAAGCTACATTACGATTACTAGATATATGTTTATGTACTTACTCTGTTTAGGATCCGTCCGCACGGGGTTGCATCAAAAAATGACATGGGTGCACAGAAAATGCACAGGTGCATTCTGTTAAAGAGTTGAGTTGCAGTCTTGAACCCAGCTAGAGCAAGAAGCATGGTTCTAGTAAGAACACAAAATGCAGTCCCAATAGCTAAAGCCACATATACAATTATGAGTGTGGATCCTCCAACTGCAGGTTTCACATCCTTTAAATCTGTGCCAGTAACATACAGGGGACAAGAGCACCCCCATATGCTGTTGTGATATATTTCCAATACACTGAAAACCCAACTCTTCCTTTCTCTCTTTCTTCAGTTTGAACAAGCTGTCCTTTCTGCCCACCTATCTCATCTGCCTTGCCATTTTGAAAATATCTGTTTTCTTCTGTTTGGAAAATCTTGCTCGCATCCTTGTCAAAATCTTCCTGACAAATGCTTACCTTTTCAGAAATTGGACCTGCCTCTACAAAATCAAGTGCTGATAGTGCTTCCTTGTGTGCAGCCACAAGTTCCACAAAATCAGTTCCTGAGTTGAGAATGTCATCGTACTTTCCGGCTTGCATAATCCTTTCCTCTTTCATAACCTAGAGACAATATATATTATATATCATATGTTAAACCCGCAGATAGAAAAGCCACTTGAATTCTGAATTGCTCACCAAAATGAGATCAGCAGCAGGTAAGAACTCCACTTGATGAGTAACATAAATCAATGTTTTTGAGTTCAAAAACCCCAGCAAACATTCCTGCGATATTGAAGATAAAAAATGAATTCAGCTTAATAAAAGATGTATATATGCATGTCTTATAACCACATCGACCTGAATTGTAACGGCATTTATGATTAATAGACTACCTTGAATAGATGAGATCCTGTATGAGCATCAACAGCACTAAACGGATCATCGAGTATATAAATATCAGCATCTTGGTATAGAGCACGCGCAAGCTGTACTCTTTGCTTCTGTCCACCACGCAAATTGATTCCCCTCTCACCTATAACCTTGTGACCACCGAACGGGAGAATTTCCAGGTCTTTCTTGAGGGAACATGCTTCCAGGACCCTCTCATACTTTTCTCTATCCATCTCCTTACCAAATAATATGTTCTCCTCTATCTTCCCACTTTGGATCCAAGGTGACTGAGCAACGTAGGCCTTTGTACCACATAACTTGAGGATCCCAGATATCTTGGGTACTTCTCCCGAGCCAACAGTGCCACACACTGCAACCTTCATTCCATGATGCACTGTTATGTTTATATGTTTCAGTGTGGGATCAGGGGAAGCCAAATCCCAAGAGAATATCCCTGAAACAATCTCAACCGCTGCATCTGAACTACCCTGTGGAAGTTTCTCTATAGCACCAGGAACCAAGTCTTCAAGTCGAAGAAACGATCCAATTCTGTCAAGGGACACCTTTGTCTGAGCAATCATTGATATAGTTTCAGGAAGATTATAGATTGGCTCTTGAAGAATCCGGAATGTTGCAAGCGCCGATAAGATCTTTCCTGATTCAAGTGGGATCCCCATCAGCATGCAAGCACCAAAAGTTGCCACAGAAACAAGTGTGGGAGCAGCCAAGAATACAAAAACTGAGAAGGCCAATATAAGCCTTAAAAGCTTTAATTGTTACATTCCTAATGGTTATTTCATCCATTAGGATAGTTTGATTGAGCTCAAACTATTTAGTCTACTTTAAATTTAACTAGAAAATTTCAATTTCAACCCAAAAAACATAACAAGGCCTAGGCCTAATATTCCCTAAAGGACCATCGCTAAACCGGCAAACCGCCCGTAAACCGTTAACATAGAAATCACAAATATTTAATTATAAACGGGCGGTTGCTGGGTGCTAAAACTTGAACCCGCTCTTGGCGGGATGGATTGAATAATTGAGCTACCGGGCGGTTAACCCCCCCGTGAACACCCCTAGTTGGACTCATCTATTTTTTTTTTTTTAATTAAACCCACATTATCGATTGTAGCCGGTTTTGATGTGCCACGCCAGCTTAGGGTGACACGTCATCATCATGTCACCTAAGCTTTTAGTTCATGCCAACTTCCAATTGCGATTGATGCAACAAAACCGTTCCATTTTTGGAGATAACCACACCCGAAGCATCGCCACTTTGGCGTTCTTTTCTAATAAAAAATGAAATGAAATGTACTGCTGACGTGGTCTAAAATCTAAAGGGGTATGGTGACGTATCCCATTAAAACAAGATACAACCGGTAACGTGGGTTTAATTGTTTTTAAAAAAAGTCTAGGGACTCAAAACAAGCTAAACCTTTATTAGGGGTTAAAGCTAAAAAAAAAATGTCAGTCCATGGACAAAACCAATTAACCAAATAAATTTCAGACATGTAATGTTAAAAGTAATTATTTATACTTATAAACATGTGCCAATAATTTTTTTTTAAATTTGAATTTATGATAAATTATCAATAAATCAAACTGATTTGAGCCGAGCTCAAGCTTGACTATTTTCTACTAAGTCGAGCTTGAGGCCTAATTTATAAGCTCATTCGAGCTCGAACTGAGTATAAAAGTGTCGAGCCGAGTCGAGTCCCGACAATTTTAAGCTTGATTCGGCTCCATTAGTATTACATCCCTAACTGGAGACACATTTGAGAGACAATAAGGAAATGACCCGGTAAATTGAAGGACAAGGGGTGATTGTTTTCTTCAATTCAGTATGAAAATTAACCAGAACTCAATTCCCATAACTCATGTTTTGATTCAATGCGGAAGGAGGGTATGTCCTGGGATATCATTTGGATAAGCATATATGTAGCTTCCACATAAATAAAAACACAAATACAATGCAATCCTCATCGAACTGAAGTAACCTTTATTTGGCATTCAAATGTTTGTTATGTCAACTTCTCAAATCTGGAACTTGACCTCACAGTGTACTCTGCTACTAGCTGAGCGAAAGAAGATGACTTGTTTTCTAGCAATCTCGTCGGAGAATCAAACTCCTCAATAAGTCCTGTATGCGGATTCGCTTTAATCAAGTTCATGAAAAGCCAAAAGCCATAAATAAATTAATGAAGCAGTGAGATCAATTAACCTTGGCTTAGAAGCAAAACCGTGTCACTGTCAAGAACAGACGTTATCCGATGAGCAACGGTTATGACAGTACAGTTTGAGAAGTGTTGCTTGAGGGTTTGCTGAATCAGATTGTCAGTAGCTGTATCAACAGATGCTGTTGCTTCGTCAAGAACCAAAATCTTACTTTTCTTGAGCAGAACACGGCCTAGGCAAACCAGCTGCCTCTGACCCATGCTCCAATTTTCTCCATTTTCGCTAACTGTATCAGCCCGTGCAGATAACAAGTGTAGAAAAGTTGGATTTACAACATGGGTTTCAAAAGTTTCTACAACATTCTATACTCGAATAGTGGAGAAAAACATACCCTTGGAGTCTAATTTGTCTTCCTTCCTCCTCACTTCATCCCCAAGTTGGCACTTGTCCAGAGCCTACAAATTTGAAAGATAGTCATGAAAGCCAACAACATTTATCAAGTATTAACACAAAAAAGAATATAACTTGTTTAAATACATGTAACTCACCTCCCATATCTGTTCGTCCGTGTACTCTTCAAGCGGATCCAGGTTGCTCCGTACAGTCCCATCAAACATGGTTGGATCCTGAGGGATAATGCTCAGCCTCAACCGCAAATCATGCAGTCCGATTGTTGAGATGTTGATGCTGTCGATCAAAATTTGACCCGCAGCAGGTTCAACCATTCGAAAAAGAGTCTGAACGAGAGTAGATTTGCCACTGCCCGTTCTCCCTACAATTCCAGTTTTAAGTCCTCCAGGGAAAGTGCACGTTAGACCTCGCAACACAAGGGGCAAGTGTGGCGCATATCGGACCTATATTGATTCAATCCATTATCATTAATGCAGGAGATGTGAGGATCAAGATAAGTACAAGAACCAGAGATTTAAGAGGATAATACAAATAGTTCCATAGGTTGCATTTGGATTCATGGATTTGTTTTAATATTCATGATTTGAAATGTTAATATGATGTTTGGAAAACCACAAACTTTCAAATGACAAGGTAAGAGTTGTTATTTGAAATTTCATGTTGCAGACATATTTTGAATCCTGTGGGATTTTAGCCAAATCTATATCCAAATCCTCTGTGCATCCAAACATTGGATTCGGCTCAAATCAAAGATGTCAAATTATATTTGAGAAAGCAAACGTATCGTTATAGAAAAACTAAAATAGGCTAGGTTAGAACTATGTTAGCATGGAACGAAGTAACGAGGAAAGACACAAAAACCCTTGGCAATTGGCATATTGAAGGAAATAACTTCAAATAAGATGAATAGAGGAAGAGGTTACTAGCAGAGGATTCCAAAGAGTGGTAAACTAAAACTACCTGCAGATTGCGAATGTCAACTTCTCCGGATGATGGCCAAGAACTGTTTGGTTGGTTCTCTTTTATAACAAGTGGAGGCTCACTAGGAATTGAGCTGTACTGAAGTATTCTCTCAACTGATATAATTTTGTTCTCCATTTTGCAGAGATTCATTATCACCCAAGCTTGTAACATGTTTAGGTTAAGCCCATAAGTAACTGCTAAGCCAGCAATGCCTTCAAAAGCAGAAAAGCAAAAGTACTGGTCATGTTGAACATATATATTATCAAGAGTTAGGATTAAAGAAATTGATAAAAGTTGGGAGATACACACCTGGGTCAATGACTCCCTCTGGAACAGAGATCAAGAATACTAGGAAAAAGGCAAATATAACAGAAGACAACATATCCAAGCGAAAACAAAGCCATTGCATTCCCCCAGCAATATGGAACATGGGCCGATTATACCCATCAATCAGTTTCATATTTGTTTCTTTGAATCTCGATTCTTGATCGAAGCTCCTAATAGTTGTTGACCCTGAGATTGTTTCAGCAAAATGTTGTATAATTGGAGCTTTGCATACTCCCACCAACCGGGAGAGTTCTCGTGCCGCAGGTATATATTGTTGCTGTACAGTATCAAGTAATATGAGGACAGCTCATGTATAGTATAACATAATGGCAGATGACTACATGAGAGGCTCATAGAATGGAATCCATAAGAACTAGCTGGTTAAAGTACAATAGTACAATAGATACAAACAAGTAAATTGGTCTATTCACTACAGGGAGTGCAAGTTGCAAGATGGAATGCAAAATTTTGCTATTTGGTGCGAGAAAAATATATAATGAAACATTTGCAAGGTTACAAGTTACATACCTGAATCCATATGCAGATTGCAATCACAGGAATGAAAATGATGAAGATTTGCCACGCAACCTGAGACATAACTGCAATAACTCCTAAGAGCTGGATCATTGAAAAGGCAAATACTGCAACTCGATGGGGAATGTATGTATCAACTACACTTTGATCCGTAGAACACTGTTTCAAAAGGATGAGAAAGATATAAACATTCATTAATTAGAGCGAAGAAAAAAACTATATCACCTATACCACCATATGTATCTTTATATCACCCAATGAAAAAGCACTAGATCACTATATGTATGTTTATGAACTTACTCTGTTTAATATCCGTCCACAGGGGGTGGCATCAAAAAATGACATAGGGGCACGGAAAATACACAAATGCATTTTGTTGAAGAGTTTAGTTGCAGTCTGAAATCCAGCTAGTGCAAGAAGCGTGGTTCGCACAAGAACACACAATGAACTCCCAATAGCTAAAGCTACATATACAATTAATAATGTAGATCCTCCAACTACAGGTTTGACATCCTTTGACACTGGAGTTGCCCAAGTCATCCAATAATTGCTTCCAATCTGAAGAAGCTGAAAGAGAATCTGTGCCAGCAACATACAGGGGACAAGAGCTCCACCATATGCTGTCGTGATAAATTTCCAATACACCGAAAACCCAACCCTTCCTTTCTCTCTTTCTTCATTTTGAACTAGTTGTCCTCCTTGCTCAACTATCTCATCTCTCTTGCCATTTGGAGCATCTTTGTTTTCTTCTTTATGCAAAATCTTTCCGGCATATGCATTGTCAATATCTTCCTTACCTGCCTCTACAAAATCAAGTGTTGATAAAGCTTCTTTGTGTGCACCCACAAGTTCTACAAAATCAGTTCCTGAATTGAGAATGTCATTGTATTTTCCAGTTTGCCTAATCATTCCATCTTTCATAACCTAACAGCAAGAGAAATTATACTTCATTTGTTAAAGCTACAAATAGAAATTCAAGGGAAATGAAAAAAATTGTAATATCTAGGAAAAAAAGATATCTGAATTTTGAATTGCTCACCAATATGAGATCAGCAGCAGGTAAGAACTCCACTTGATGAGTAACATACATTACTGTTTTTGAATTCAAGAACTTCAGCAAACATTCCTTCCATATACAAGTTAATTGATGTTAAGTAGAATATCTGTTTCGTCATATGAAAAGGTAACGGCAACAGGGAACAAAGCTGAGCAAGTTTGATGTGTCGAGGATAACCAATACAACAGTAATTTGTTGCGCATTAATTTAAAAATGAATGCAGCAAAACATAAGGTTCACATATGCACTGCTTGAAACCAACCTACCTAACAGTAACAAGGTTTGAGGTTAATAGGTTACCTTGAATATATGAGATCCTGTATGAGCATCAACAGCACTAAAAGGATCATCAAGTAGATAAATATCAGCATCTTGGTATAGAGCACGCGCAAGCTGTACTCTTTGCTTCTGTCCACCACTCAAATTGATTCCCCTCTCACCTATAACTGTTTGATCACCAAACGGGAGAATTTCTAGATCTTTCTTGAGGGAACATGCTTCCAGGATCCTCTCATACTTTTCTCTATCCATCTTCTTACCAAACAATATGTTCTCCTCTATCTTCCCACTTTGGATCCAAGGTGACTGGGCAATGTAGGCCTTTGTACCACATAACTTGACGATCCCAGATATCTTGGGTACTTCTCCCAGGATACAGGAGAGTAGGCTTGACTTTCCCGAGCCAACAGTGCCACAAACTGCAACCTTCATTCCATGGTGCACTGTGATGTTTATATGTTTCAGTGTGGGCTGAGGGGAAGACAAATCCCAAGAGAATTTTCCAGAAACAATCTCAATTGCAGCATCCGAACTTCCTTGTGGAAGTTTCTCTATAACATCAGGATGCAAGTCTTCAAGTCGAAGAAATGATGCAATTCTGTCAAGGGAAACCTTTGTCTGAGCAATCATTGAAATAGTTTCAGGAAGATTATATATTGGTTCTTGAAGAATCCTGAAAGTTGCAAGCGCAGATAAGATCTTCCCCGATTCAAGTGGGATCCCCATCAGCATGCAAGCGCCAAAAGTTATCACAGAGACAAATGTGGGCGCAGCCAAGAATATGAAAATTGCAAAGGCCACAGAGTAACCATATTTTTTCAACCATACAGTCTCAGTTTTTCTGAGTTCAACAATCTTGGATAGGAACTTCATCTCCCATCCCTGAAGCTTGAGAATTCTCATATTTCTTAAGACCTCAGAAGTCATCTTCATCCTTTTATCTTTTGATTCCATGAACTTGCCTTGAAACTTCTTTTGCAATGATCCAAAAGGAGCATTTGCTAACATAATAATAAAAGTTGAAACAAAAGCAGCAACGGATGCAAGCCCAAGATTTTTATACAAAACTAGTAAGGCCAGCACAACTTGCACAAGGATCACCCATGGATCGTGCATATATGAACTGAAGTCACCAACCCTCTCTGCATCAACTGTCATGAAATTGATGATCTGCCCGGTTGAGTGGCTCTGCCTTGACTGGCATGAAAGGTTCAACCCTTTGTTGTAGATCATGGCAACAAGCACTGCTCGAATCCTAATCCCAACCTGTTTTCGTCTAAAGAACCATTGCCGTTGTGACAGACACTGAACTAGCTTTGCAACAAAAAATGCAGAAGCTAGAAGGTATCCTTCATTTTCAAACTCCTTTCGACCATTAAGGTACTGAACAAAGGCATCAATAAGAAAAGGTCCAACATAGGAAGCAATGGTATACAGCATTGCCAACAAAGCAGTCAACAGAACTTCTTTCCAAGATGAAAAGATAAGAGCCTTCGCCAGCTTGATTGTGGTCACTTCGTTACTAGTACCGCTCAATGAGTTGAGCTTATACCAGAAAGCCGAAAATGACTCAGCAACACAATCAGTGCTGGAAAGCTGAGGCACATCCTCAAGGTCTAACAGTTTCTTTTTACCAGCACCAATTAGAGACCCCATCCATGTGAAAGTAAGAACACTCAGTAAACTGGCACCTGAATAAGCGGTAATTGTTTCACTCCCTTTTAATTTGTTAGGCTCAAGACCATTTTGAACGCAAAAATCGACATTCAAGAGAGGCTCTTTAATGCCATCTTCATCATTAATCTTCCTAAACAACTCCAAATAACATAAGATCAATCCAGCAATGATGGAGACCATATCAGACACTAAATACTGAATAGGATAAGCAATTTCCTTCCCAAATAGACCAACAATGCCAAAGACAATGGAGTAACAAGAAAAGGAACAGTAAAAACCCAACCAGGCTCTCATTAAAAATGGAAGCTTTACTTCACCAAATTGGGTATGCAAAAAGGCACAAAGAGCACCCCAACCGAGTGTTTTGAGCACCAAATCCAAAAGGGTCACCAGATTTTCATGAGACCAACTTTTTCCACTCCAAATGGAGTAGCTCAAGTTGCACAAAACAAAATTAAACAATGAAATAGCCCAGCAACAATATATAGTGACCTTGTAGAGCAAACCCCTTTTGTTAATCGTAAAAATCTTTTTTGAGCCCTCGTCAGCACGACCCACATGAATTTTGTGGCAAACCCAAGAGACAAACAAGGCAAGCAACAATAGGAGGTGCAAGGAAGCAGAAAAGCCATGGAGGAAGATGGGTTTGAGAAGAAAGTGGGTAGCAGGGGAAAATGGAGAGTGTGAGAAGATGGCTGATATTGACATTGAAACTAGCAGGTGCTGAGCTGAATCAAGAAGACCCATTTCTGAGAAACTGGTTTCTGTACGATATTCGAGAGAGAATAGTTCTGGGGTTTTATGGGTTGAGAGAGTTCAAGGGAGTGACGTGGGGAACAAGACTCGAAAAACAAAGACGCAGAGACGACCGGAGAGTGGGTGTGAAAGTGACAAAAGCTTGGTGTTGTTCCAGGAAATGGCGCCATTCATAAAGATGTAGAGGGAAAATAATTTAAAAAGAAAACTTTGTGGTCTTCTTATTATATTTTGAAATGATAAATCAGCGCGCGTGTGTATATATATATATATATGTTAAATTTGTGATAATGCACAGGAAGTTGTCACCTCATCCTAACTAAGAATTTCTAGCCCTTTAATTACATATCTTTTCATGTCTCATAAGTTATAATTAACCACCCTAATAACTAATACTCATAACTAATGGTGCCCTATTTCCGCATAAGCATCGATACTCGTCTTCATCGTAGTCTAGAAATTGCTCCCGTTAAAATCTTTTTGTCATAGGTCGAGTTGTCTGGATTAGGGCTATCACTAATATAGGGCTTTGTTCGGATTTGGAAGAGGATGATGGTGATCGGTGGAAAGAAGGAAGAAGCATAAGGATAATATGGAGATAAGAAACTATGGCTCCAACTGATATAGATAATTCGATTTTGGGGAAGAAAGTCACGTCAAAAGCATGGCACACTCCGAACTTGCCATGTCACTGCCACGGAAGATTATAAGAAAAGGAAAAAAAAATACACGTCACTACAAGTTAACGGATTCCGTCTTCCATTTTAACGGAATTGCCTTGCGCGACACGTCTTTTAGTAACTTTGGACTCCAATGGCACTATATCATAACCTTTGGACTGCAAATCCACGTTTTAAAGGTCAGAGGGCCATAAGACACGTTTTGGATAGTTTAGGGACCTCCCTGGACCTTTATCCTTATATAAACATGAAATAACCAATAGGAATAAAAAATATTTCGAAAATAAGAAATTTGATTTGCTCTATGATGATGATTGGTTTAATATAAAATTTGTTATGAATTTTTTGCAACATTTCTATGAGTTAACCACTAGGGTTAGTGGTTCTAGATATGTTACTTCTAATATGATTTTGGAAGAAATCTCTTATATTTTTACCGTTTTGAATGGTGCTACATGTTATGTTGATTTTGAATTGTCTAATATGGTTGAAAGAATGATTGAAAAATATAACAAATATTGGGGTGATGGTAATAGAATTAATCTGTTGATATTTATTGCAACTATCTTTGATCCTAGGCATAAGTTAAGGTTTGTGAATTATGTTATTCTAGATTGTATCGTTCTAATGCTATTAAGATATCTGATTTGATTGAATCTACTTTGACTGGGATGTTCAATGAATATGCTTTAATTGTTTAATGTGTTTCTTCTACTGCTTTGTCAAGTTCACAACCTATTTCACCGGTTGTTGAACCTGTCAAACCTAAGAAGGGTTTGATAGTTGTTGCTTTTAAGCAATTCAATAGCAACAACCAAACAGTTAATGTCATATAAGAACTTGATCAGTATTTGAAACAGGATTTAGAGGAGGCTGAGGATGGATTTGGTCTATCAATGTTTTAGAAGAACAATTTTGCTAGATTTCCTGTTATTTTTAGGATGGCCAAAGATATTCTGGCCATCCCCATTTCCATAGTTAGTTCAGAATCAGATTTCAGTATTGGAGGAAGGGCGCTGGATTGTTTTAAGAGTTCTTTTACTCCTTAGAATAGTTGAATGTCTTATATGCACTCAAGACTGGATTTAGTGGTCCTCAATTCATATCAAGCTTGATGAGTACTTGAATGAAATTGAAGCAATTGTTAAAGGTAACTTTCAGTTTTTAACTTCAATAGTTTATGTTTTAGCTATTTCAGTTTATTTTGTTTTATTATCAACATTTAACTACTATATTTTTGTTAGTTTGAAAATCTCTAGGAGTACATAAAGATGAAGGAGGCTGAGTAGGAGAAGTTGGCTGAGAAAATGAAGTAGTTGGAGAAGGAGAATGAAAAGCAGGCTGCAAAAGGGGAGGGAAAATGATGTGACTGTCTGAATTTCAAATTTTCATACATTTGGGTTGTAATAACTTGTATATGTAACTGTGTGACTAAACAATTATGTTGATGGATACTTATATCACTACCAGATTTACCCTCCTTTTGCAACCTACGAAAAATGTTAGCAAAAACCACTTTAAATGTTGGAAAAAGTTTTTGCACGTAAATGCAACATTTTTTCAAGCCTTGCAAATAGTGGTGTAGCGAATGCGCATTGGCAACAGTTTATCGTTTTTTTGCCATCATTTTTATTTCTGTAGAGTTAACACATATTAGTAACATTAAATTCGTTTATTAGGAACTTGTAATT
>JAYMTH010002173.1:0-13078 GCA_036897465.1 Pelargonium australe
TAAACATAAATTCGAATCTCATTCGAAACAAGATCGAATTATATGAAATCAAATTTTGAATTTGGGTTTTAGTTATTTAAATCACCAATAACGTTTTTTATATAATTATTTAGATATTTGTAAAAGTGCGAATAATTTAATCGATTTCATTTTAAACTATTTATTACTTTTGTTAACCAAATAATAACAATTGGAAAAAAAAATGATTCTCATTCCCACACTTTAATTGATCCAAACAACATTGCATGAGAATGGAAATCATTCCCATTCCCACCAAAATTCTAATCCAAACGCAGCCTAAAGGTATTAATTGGGTTATTGTGTTTACGTTTGTAGGGGGAGCTTGTGGTTTCAAGGACACGTTGAAGCTAGGGGACGGACACGACACCACGGCGCTGAGCTCGGCACTGTTCAACCAGGGCGAGACTTGCGGTGCTTGTTATGAGATCAAATGTTACGACGACGAGCAGTGGTGCAAGCCTGGCCAGCCCTCCATCTTCGTTACCGCCACCGACAACTGCCCGCCTAATTTCGATCTCCCAAATGACGATGGCGGATGGTGCAACCCTCCGCTTCAACATTTCGACCTCTCCAAGCATGCGTTTCTCCAAATTGCCGAGTATAAGGCTGGCATTGTTCCCGTCCAATACCGCAGGTAATCACATTCAAATTTGACTCAACAAATTGAGCTACGTAAAAAGAGTAGTTCTCCCTTTCTATAATTCACCTTGACACACTGAATAGGACTTGAACTCACTACTTCTAACAGAAAAGTGTCTTGAACCACTGAATCATGTCCTAAGAGATCGAGTAACATTACTTCTTCCTTCACATGTTACAGGATTTCTTGCCAGAAGAAAGGCGGGATTCGGTTCACGCTCAATGGGAATCCATATTACAACGAAGTATGGGTGTCAAATGTGGGAGGTGCCGGAGATGTGACGAGCTTGCAAGTGAAGGGTCACCACAAGCTTAAATGGACGATGATGCATCGTAGTTGGGGTCAAGTGTGGGTCACCGGAGCCAGAATGCTCGGCGAGTCCCTCACTTTCCGAGTCAGAGCCAGTGATGGAAGGTACACCACTTCCTGGCATATTGTTCCCAAGAACTGGCAATATGGCCAGACCTTTGAAGGCAAGAACTTCAAGTAGCTCACAGATTTGGCCATTTTTTAGTTTACTAGGTTTAATATCCCTTGGACCGTGATGATTCAGGAGGCTTAGAGGATTGGGAGATGCATTTTTTCGTTTTTGTCTCCCGTGAGTGCCTTCAAGGTTTCAAACCCGAGGCTAAACTCTCCTTAAACGCTACAAGCGTAAATTTCTTTCAATTTGTTTTAGGACTTGCACTGTTAATGGGCAATAATTTTAACATATCTATTCATCAAAAAAACTATATCGGCTACATGACCCGTAAAGCGTACATGCTCATTTCAATTGAATTTAGAAAAGAGAGGATGATCATGGTACAAACAATTTATAATTAATGAAAGCAAAAGAACCTGGGAAAGCCTTGATCAGGTTCTAAGCATGTATATCGCTTGATTTCTTCTGTTTCTTCTTTCTCCGTTTTTCTTCGGTGATCTCTGTTCTTGCTTCCAGTCTTTTTGAATGATATGACCGGATTTCTAGCAACTTCGACTTTGCATCTCGAAATAGTGCATCTGACTTTGATGCCATTAATTGCTGTAAAAAAAATGACAGGAAAACAAGTTTCAGGTTAGCACTTCCCGATTCGGAAAATTAAAGGAAAAGGTAAAGTCTTGAGATCATCCATGAAAATTGTAGAAATGGCACACCTTGAGATGATCCATAGCTGCAAGATTGAAACCAAGGGTATCTTTGCATCCCTGAAACAACAAAAAAGAGAGAAATTTAGGTTCCTTCAACTTCCATCCGAACAAGTCCTTCGTTTAATGAACTTCAGGGGTATGAAAAATATTTCAAAAGTCTACATTTACATTGCCTATGTATACATAGACTTTTCCCCTGCTTTCGCAGAGAAGCAGTTTCTCTTCTCCGACCCATGACCTCAAGATCAGCGGTGGTTTATAACTTCATACATAGGCAATTCAAAATCTTGTTCCAACTGAACAGAGATAATAGCCATCAATGTTTCACCAGAAATATGGGCTATTATGCGACCCATTTTTTTATCTTTATATATCACAGAGATAATAGCCATCAATGTTTCACCAGAAGATGGGCTATTATGCGACCCATTTTTTGATCTTTATATATCACATGTACGTGTGAAACTAGTACATGTATCAGACAATGAACCCGATTGCAAAGATTCCAGATGACTTTTTGTACATGTGGGTGTGTGTGTACATGCATGCGTCTTGTAGCTGGGTTGACCAGTTATGTAACTACCGAGGGATACATGTAGTAGTCACTCCATAATGTCAGATTATTGATGTTTACAACATATGATTACCTTGACTCTTGCATATAGAATTTCTTTAAGGACAGTCAACACAGGTCTGGCAGCTGGGGTAGTAACCAACTGATTATGATGCGTTTGTAGTAGCACTGTAGCTACTCTGCAGACAAGTTCGACCTGCAAACAAACTCTGAGTCAGAAAATTCCAACACTCATTTGAATTTACCAAGTTATTAAGAAAACATCGTGGCTTCATAATACCCCAATTATCAGAAGACATAATAACATTGAAGGAAATTTCTATCATAAACAAGCACTTGTTTCATGGGGTTGAGAAGATAGTACCAAACCCGTCCTAGATTGTCACAGTGCTACCAAATTAATATATTGCATCTCTATGGTAGTCTCAAGTTCACATATGAGAACGGTGTATATGCATTTAAGCATAGCTATGCTACTGAGTTTGTATAGAGGCAAGTCAACATAACCCAAAGATGAACCTCGAGAACAGAAGAAAATGCCTCTATGCATGCCAATCATTATCAATATCAATCACGGCGATAGGCTAACCTTGTCAGGATATGAAGTCCAGTCCTTTAAATAAGACAGAAGCTTTAAAGCATCCGAGAACGGTAAAGCCTGTACCCAAAATTACAAATCAGATTTCAAGCATCACTGATCTTAATTGCATATGATTAAATTGTAATTAATCCAAGCATAATATTAGTAACCAACTAAAAATAGAAACCAAAAGATTAGCAACCCTATCTAAAAGAGGAAAAAAAATACAATAAAAGAATGAAGAGTGCTATCGAACCAGCAATGTCTGCTCCAGATCATTGGTGTGAACTTTTGAAAGTTCATGTAGAATGTAATCTGATGGAGAGAATCCACGCATAATTATATTTGGTTGGAATGGAGGAACTTTGCCTCTGGTTTTCTCCTCCTGAGAATTACAAAGCATAAATATCAATATCGCCATTATCTTAAAAATTACATCATTAGTTTGTTTGTCCATATTAAACCAATATTCATTATTAAAACAAAACAAAAAAACAATTTTGAGTATATTCAATGGAAATGACTTTCATACCAAAATCATATAGTTATGACATGAAAGCTAGAGCATGTTGATAATATATTGTTGATACTAAACTATTAAATTATAGGATAGGATTAATGAGCCCAACATTACTCAGAAGCATGTGTTGGAAATTAACATATAGAGCACTTATGTAAAGTTGTGACAGTTCTTCCCCAAGGATCAAGTCACTCTAGATGTTATGTCTTGACTCTTGACGAAGGATATGTAACAGGGAAAAGTAATATCCAACTATATAGCGTAGACAAGTAATAAATGAAATGAACTCTCTTATCATTTTCTTTTCACCTATTCATTTCATCTTCTTTTGACATATAACAAGATCCGGTAAAAGGGTTAAAAAAGGGACACAGACAGTGGAGGCAATTAGAAAGAGCTCACACTTTCTGTTTTCATAACAAGCATGTTCAAGCTATATAAACATCTGACTGGACAGAAATGGAAACATGAAATAAAGCAAATAATCCAAATGTACCTCATATTCTGCTATTCGCTTCATTTCAAACTCCGCTAGATCAAGTGCATCAATAATCAAGTCAGTTGCTGTAAGGGTTTCTTGAGTTTTCTTCCCAGCCACAGCCACAGCTCCCTCCTCTGGCAGTTCTTCCTTAGAAGCATACTTGTTATCAAATGCAGCCTCAAGGTCGGCCTCGAACATCTCTTCCAACCTTTTCTCTTTTTCTTCCTGCAAATCCAGTGGCATGTGATACATTAGCGCAAGCAACAAATGAGCTATTCCGTGCAATGATATTTTGTGATATATGAAAGAATACCACCATGGCAGTAACAAGAAAATACCTCAATGAAAAAGGGCTCCTCTGTACGATCCCACCGGCGTAAGGATCGATCATGAGATCCTGTCACAACAAAATCACCACGATTGCTAACTGCAAGACACCAAACATCTGCATGGTGTCCCTCGAGAGTTAAAAGCAACTCAAATTTGTCAGCATCCCAGTATTTTACAAGACGATCTTTTCCCACACTAAACATGTAGTGAGTGTTGCGCACAAATTGCACTCCCATAACACTGCCATAAAAATAGTTTAGTAAGAATTTACAGACAATTTCCAAAGTCTAAACAAGTATTTCTACTTTAGTTTTATTCACAAGTATGAATCACCTATCGCCATGAGCAAAAATGGATTTGCGGCAGTCACCAAAATCCATACCCCAGATCTTTATATTTTTATCTGCAGAGCCAGTCACAAGCAATTCTCCATCTGATGAAATATCCATACATAGAACTGGAAGCTTGTGGCCATACAAGGAAAGGAAAAACTTCAATGAATCCATAAAGAGCACCTGAAAATGGGTTTATACAATTGCATCAGAAACATCAACTCCCAAACAATGCAGAATTTGGCCTCCAGAAGCATAAAGGCAGCACAAAAACACGAGTTCATAACGATATCTATGCAAAAGGAAACTATTACATTCAAAGAATGAAGTTAAGTAAGAATATATCCTCCAGGGCCCCGGATTCAACCCATTCAAGTGGTTTTTAAACAAGACGTTGCTAAGAAGTTTTCAGCACAGATCCGGGAAAACGAACATCACTCAAGTCAAATAAATTAATCCATGCCTAGCTATCCTTATTATATTGGTTTCACTAGCCCTTTCAATGATATAAGTCCACTTGTTCAATCAAAATATAAGATTGAAAGTTCTACATATTTTACTAATTTCATCAATTTTCTAACTCACTCCCACCTTGCACCTTGAACTTGACTAGCTCACACCTCTATACTAATCTTGTGGCTTGTGCTTATCTTTTTACTCTTTTGTCTACTAATAGTTGCACTTGTAAACAATAATATCAAAAAGATAATGAGGCGGGAGATTGGTCACCCACTGTATATTGAAAGAATCTGCTGCAAGCCAACCCACTTCATCCCACCCTTTAGACATCATGATACACCATAATGGCTCTAGCTGGGCCACTCCTAGTTTCTAATTCGGAGTCATTTACAATATCCAAGGTCTGCCTTTCATGAGTGAATTCGATTCAAATAAAAAGAGATGAATCGAGATGGTATGAATACCAAGTGTGGTTGCCTGTCTAGGTGTCATCATAAAGACTATTGGTATACCATCTAAGTGCTCGTGTTTGTGGTATTTAGTATAGATAAATATTTAAAATAACAAGCCCATCAAACATATCGAAGAGACAAGAAAGTTCAACAATATGGAAGAAGAATTCAAGCTGACCTTCACCGTGCAATCCAACAGTGCAACAGCGATATATTTAGAATCAGGACTAATAGCAATAACTAAAACATCATCGTTCATCTTCATGGTCCTGACATTTGACACCATTAGTTGCTTTGAGTCCTGCAAATCAAACAGAACCAACATAATCTTACTGACAGATAATCTGAATGTTGCAATTAACGTGGCACAGAGGTCATAAGCACTTCTGTTTAATTCTACACCACTATAACTTTATGGCTGATCACAAGGACTAAAAAGACAATAAAAAGGAGAAAAAAGTAGAAAACACAATGGCAGATAAATAAATGAAAGAAAATTCTGTTGGTGTCATTTTTACACAATCTGAGGCAGTGTTTTAAAAGGAGCGAGGCGCATTTGAGGCGATAGGGTCCTTTAAAGCCGAGGCGCACTTTTAAAATTTATTAAATAAATTAAAAACTTAAAATATTAAATTCACCAAAATATATTTATTATGTTAAAAGTTCATAATATAGATAAGTAAGATAAATCTAAAAGCCTAAAAACCATCAGCATCATCTAAGTTGTTATCTTCATCACTAATACTATCAATAGATTTGTATTGTTTTAGAGAGGTTTCATTTATCTCTTCAACTAACTTGCTAGACACATTTATATAGGTGAAGTAACACTAAACATTTTGATTTTAGGAAGCCACAGATGACTTTTCGGCTTTCAAATTTTCAATTTACAATACAAAAATTAATGGACTACTTAAACACATTATAATTTGAAATTCAAATGAGATTTGTTTAAGAAACACTGATATAATGTTATTTTTTTAGTGAGGGGCGCCTCTACTGCGCCTCTTGTTCTGTTGCGCGTCGAGTGCGCCTAACCTAAGTTGCCTCGCCTCAGCCATTTTGAGGCTCCAAAGTGCACCTCGCGCCTCAAGCGAGCCTCAGTGGGCTTTTTTAAATATTGATATGAGGTCCAATTAAGATATGTACAATAACATGACCATACACTTGTTCCAAAAATGGAGCTATATGTGTTTCTCTAGTTATTCATGTTGTATACTTTCTCAATTGAACATAGTATTACTAGAATTTAAAAAGTATACAGCTTTCTACCCACAATTTGTAGTTTTATGCTCCAGACGGAAAAAAATTCATTATGTTCCCACATAACGAGTTTGAACTTGAATTTCTTTCCCAATTATAGAATCTGTAGCTTAAAATAAAAACCAGAATAAAAAAATACAAGGAACAAGGAACTCACTTGACCAGATTTCTGCTTAACTTGATACTCCCAAAATTTAACGTCGTGATCGGCACTTCCTGTCACAAATCCATTTTCATTCGGAATGGCTACAATAGACCGAACTGACCCACCATGAGCTTTCACTTCTTCAAGGCGGGTGCCACTTCCAACATCAATGATTTCTAAGGTACCATCCTTAGTTCCAACAAGTGCATACTTGTTCTGAGGCACAAACAAACCACACAATCCGTAGCCAGAATCAATAGTCCGGAGACAAGAGCCTGTACTTGGGTTCCATATCTTTACTGCGTTGTGACTAGTTGACAACAACATAGTGTTGTCTGAGCTAAGCGTAACACTTCTGACATCAGAACGGTGCCCTTGGAGCTCAATAGCAAGTGTTTTTACGGCTGCACTGCTTTCAACTGAATAAAATTCTAAACAATTATTGTTCAAAGACAATGCCAAACTAGCCAGTGAATTCTTCGGAGTAATTGGACAGAAAGAAATTGAACATATCTTCTTGCTAGCTCGTAGTGTTTGAAGAAGCTTAAAAACATCAGATACGACAAAAGCAGGAATATTTCCCTCTTCTTTGGTTCCCTCATTTGCATCTCCATTTTCAGTTGCCTCAACTGCCCCTTTAGCAGCTTTCTTCTCTTTCTTTCGGTTAATTCTCCGTTTTGCTTTACGCTTTGCTTCCGCCTCATCCAATACTTGAAATATCTCAACCGTCTTGCCTGCTACTTGACAAGCCAGCAAATTTCCCGACTTATTGTACCTCACATTTGCAACTCTATCCTTGCTCTGTCTCTCAATTTCACCAAAGTGCTTCAAAACTTCCCATTTATTTTGAGTGGATAAATCCTCATTCGGCACGCTCTCAGCTTCACCCGAGTTATCCACCAACTCATGCTTGATCGTGTAAAATCGAAGTTCAGGGTCCGCAGAACCAGTGACAAGATATCTCTCTAATGGGTCAACATCTATGGACCAAATTTCACTGTGATGACCACTAATTGTTTGTACACAGTGCTGTGTCTCAAGATCCCACACTCTCATGAACTTGTCCTTGGATGAGCTAACAAGTTTTTTACCCGAATCCAAGAAAACAAGGTCAGTGACCTACAACATACAAAACAAACAAAAAAATCACAACACGACCACAGTACAAAGTAACTAAGTTAAGAAGCAATCATATTCCAATTAAGAACCTGGTCTCGATGCCCGCGGAGGCGAAAAAGTCCCGTCTCTGCAACAACATCCCACAAGATAATGTCATTATCTTTGCTTCCAGAAGCAAGAAAAGAAGCAGAGTTGTTGTATCTTAGAGCAGTGACAGCTCCTTTGTGTCCATTCAGAGTAGTATCACAATCTCCTTTCTCAGAGTCCCAAAGTCTGATGCTTCCATCAGCATAGCCACTAGCTACCTGCAATCAATCCATCAATTTATCAATCAAACAGCACAATCAACTGCAAGTTGCAACCACAATAGAAGTATAAAGAGAAGGTGTCATTACGAAGGAGGAGAGTGAGGAGGCGATGCAGGTGACGGCGAGGGAAGGGCCGTGGGAGGCGGCGGAGGGAGATAGGGTTTTGGTGCAGACGCCTTGACGGACATGCCAGACGTCGATCTTCTCGAGGGCCGGAGCGAGGAGGAGCTTGCCGGAGCTGTCGTAGGTGATGTTGGACTCCACCGACGCTATTACCCCAAACGCCGCCGCCGGCTCGTACCGGAGATAAGCCTTCACCATTTTCGCAGCTCTGGTTTGCTTAGCTGCGAGGGTTTTAGGGGTTTAAGGGTTTTTCACTGAAATTGGAGCTTTAGGTCTAAGGTCTGGATTGTAATTAATGACACGAAAGCATGAAGACAACATTTTTTTTTTATTTTTTTTATTTAATTCAACTATGGGCCTTGGGCATGAATTGAAAACAAAAAAAAACAAAAAAAAAAACAATCAGGACAAGACTGGGCCTTGGCCCAGTTGAATTTTTGTTGGATCTGGAACTGGGCCCATCTCATTTCTGTATATGTTTCCAATCTATAATTTTGCAACATGCTGTAATGCATCTATTTATTGAATTGGCAATAAAAGATGGATTAGGATTAGAGGTGACAAAATTTTCGGGTCGGGTCCGGGTTGATGAGCCTAGCCCGACCTTATAGGGTTGGTCGGTTTTATATTTTATTTTTTGCAGGTATTAAACCATCACCTCTTAGGCCTCAGACTGATTCTACCATAGAGACCAACGATAGACAATAACTCCCCCCCCCCGAACACAGCGTACAACTTTCATTGTATTGTGTTCTGCAAAGAGAAACTCTTCTCAAAATCTCATAAGATGCTGAGTTGGAATCTCATTCTAACAGAGGATTCTTGTAGTTCCGAAGGATCCAGCTACAGGCCCCAACATGATAATTTCATAATTAACTCAACTCGAACTCGGCCTTTTTTCCGGGTTGATAGTTGTAGATCCAAACCCGAACATATAGATTTCGGGTACCCTTTTGCCAACTCTAATTGGGAATTTGGGATAGCTTCTCCACTAAAGAAAGGTAGTATTCTCCACCAATAAAAAGTGAACAGAGGACACATGAAGAGGAAAAGTGTAAACAATACAAAATTGTTGGAATTTATCTTTTTCAGGTATCAGCAAATTGGCAACCAGGGAACCTGTAAATCATAACCAAATCTAACTATAATGCCTTCTTTTTAGAGGATAATATAACCTTAATTACACATGGCTTTTATAAATTCTTCAACTCTAAAAAGAATTGTTTAAAAATTATTTAGTGGCTTCTTTCATTATACACACACAGTAGTATTCAATGTGAGTTTAAATTTAAAGAATCTATTACTCGTGCCTTTACGTTTGATTTTATGTCAGTACGTGGCGGAATAATTGAAGTATGAAAGTGACGCCAAAAGTTTCAAATATGTTGTGGCAAGCTAGTAAAGGTCTCCTTCCGCGACTCAGCCAATTTTTGAGCGAGACGGGTGGATGTTGAGGTCGGGTGTCCACTTTTTTTATATCAGGATCAATGAAGCACGATCTGGTCAGTTGTGGGTTTGCAGTGAATTATTGGTCTTGATGCGCTTTCCCAGTTATTGCTTAGACGGGGGTTGGTTTTATGGGTTAGTAGTTTGATGTGTTGAAGATGGTCATGAATTAGACAACCTGCTCGACTATATATATACCGGTCTAAGTTTTGAAGTCTTCATTTTCTTATTTGTATTCATTCGGTATTAGTTCTTGAACAATATAAATTTCTTTCTCCCTTGAAAAAGTATAATTGTACAATTTATATAAATAAGTGCGATTCCAAAAATGAATGCAAATTGTTGGTTCAAATAAATTCTATTTTTGGACCGTCTTGAGTGACCATTCACACCCTATTCCTTGTGTTGCACTTGCCGTCCTCGTGCACTAACTTATGAGAACAAACATGTCACATGCAATGAATTCTGGCAAAACTTTATTTTTACATAACCATCGGCTACACATTCTGAGTGTTGGAATTAGATTTTGTCCCAAAAAGGATTGCAAATCATAATTTTATTAAACTAGCGTAACGAATTGTCTAAGATAAAGAATTAACGTAACGAAATAGCTTGCCATCATGAAGTCGTCGACGTATGCCATTAATGAAAAATGACTAACACCTTCTTTTTGTTTGTTTGTTTGTTTAATGAACTAATTAACTACGATACTCATCGCCTTAAATATCCGCAACTAGCGATTTCTTTTTTTGACATCTCACTGAAATAATTTGCAACTAACAAATGTAATTGAACTTACCTAATACGAGTTTTCCAAATGAAGCTCCTCAAATTTTTACGTTAAATTCAACTCCCGATAGTAAACCCTATTTTTTTACTTTCTTTTGTACATGATAATTGTTTGCGTTGCACTATTTTTTTTTTCATATAAAAACTAACTAGTTGAGCTACACAATAGGGGGTAGCTCTTCCCTTTAAACCCCACCCATCCAACCCGACGCAATGGGATTTGAACCCACGACCTCCCACATGGAGATGTGTGTTCTTGACCATTACGTCATCCCCTAGAGGACGCGTTGCACTATTTATTCGAGGGTTGATCCTCAATCTCTCAATGTCATGATTCATTATTGTGTTTGAAACCATCATTGTTGACCCCTAATGAGACGAGACTGATCCATGTTGTGTGACCCAACTTGCAGATTAGCCCATTCCTGATTTTAGAGTGATCGATGTTTTCATGCGTATATTCTAATATTATTGTTAAAATAAATGAAGGGATTTGAAATATGATTTTTATAATTTGTCAGATTCATCATATGTTACTCTATCGCTCTCCTCAACTAATCAATCCAACGCTCTTGACTATTATACATATAGTATATGTAATGAATGTTTCAATTTTAAGTGTACCATGAATTCGAGCTGCGCAATAAAGTTTAACAATTTTCATTTCTTATTCGCCTTGTGATAATTCCTAAAGTTAACCAATGTGATATGGTACTTGAAAGTGTGGTCCATCTTGAAACAATCTTTTTTTTTTTTTTTTCCGGAAGTGTCATCCTCAAAAAACAATAAGAAAAGTATTAGTAGGAAACATAAAAACATGTTTATTTATTTGATGGACCCAACAGAAAGACACAATACATAATAGATATCAAGGAAAATATAATAGTGTACGTGGGTCAATCAAATACTAACAAATTAAATGAAATCTTATTGCTTATGACAATGAAATCTACTTGACTAAATCTATTAATGAAACCATCCAATAATATTTTAAGAACGTGATATATACTGTATAAATCATTAATTATCATTTCCATCTCTATAATACTATATACTCCAAATACGTATAATTAGATAAATGTTAAATGATCTAAAAAATTTACGAATATTTCTATGCAAGGCGACTTGACAATTTATGTGGTCAATACATATTTCATATTAAAATTTAATACATGAAAACTTGACGTATAGTTATATATATATATATATATGACACCACCGCGCTTTCATAAATTTTCACTGGTTTGACACTCATCTACAGAGAGTTTGGGGTCACGCCGATATATAAGGGTTCATTCACGACCATAAAAGAAAGTTCAAGGAGACTATAGAGAAGTTGGATGCTCAATTTTGCCAAGTCTAGGCCAAGCTCGTTGAGGCGTGCCCGACCTAGCTTCACATTGTGTCATTAATTTCATTTGGAGCCAAGTCTAGCCCAAGCTCACACAATCCGCTCAATTTGTTATGTCGGGCCCTGGAAACGATGTAGCGTCAATGTGTTTTTCCCACTCGAACTCGCCATGTTTATTCAAAGATTACTCAGCTTGGCTTAACCTATCATGGTTCTCTAGAAGTAATGTTGAGACAACATGTTCTTTCTATCACGTGTTGAAGTGAGTGAAATAAGTCTCATATATATCGGATAAATATAAAGTGAAAATACTACATACTTAATCTAACATGTGTAAAACAAATGAAAAATTAATTATTTTACAATAGCTACATGTGTGTAATGTATGATTTACACCGTCACAAACAAGTAATCATACGGGACTTCAATTAATTAATAGTTTAATTATGTGATATACAATAGACAAATCACTAATCATTTGCGTGTGCAAAATGTATTAGGTAGCTGAATCACTAATTTATTATTATGTACATAGTTTTATTTATTTATTTATTTATTTATTAATTTGGGTGGTTTCTTAAATGTGTGGAAAGGCAAATAGTAGTGTAACAAACTATACCTTACCTTCAAAAACCTATTAATACATTGCTAATTCCCATCCTCCATAGTCTCTAAAGGTATATACAAGCAAAGTGAAAGCATATTAGTCTAAATATCAATATCCATATATTGGGATTAAATGTGCACAATCTATTTAAAAATTAAAAAAAACATAGAACAAGATAAGTTGGCTTTTAAGTGCGTATTGATTGTACTTTTGCATGGTACTTCAAAAAATTTCAAAAGACTAAATTGGTACTCAGATAAAAATATGATCCAAATTCATACATGAATTAAAATTCTAAAGACCAATTGAGTACGTGAGTTAACTTTGTTAGTTTTTCCATCCATTATTTAAAATAATATATTACAAAATAGTCCATATTGATCTTTAAATTTGTACTTTAATTTATT
>JAYMTH010002174.1:0-13076 GCA_036897465.1 Pelargonium australe
ACTAAACAAAAAAAAATGCATTAAATAATCAAAGATTGTTCACTTAACAACACAAAAAAAAAATGCCTTTAACAATCACGTAATTAAAGGGCACAAAAAGATGAAAAAGAGGAGAAGTAATTATACATTTAATTCCTAAACTGCCCATATGTAATCTAACCTAAGAAAAAATCCTAAAATCATTTTCTTTTCTTTTGTAGCCACCATTTTTAGTTTGGTTACCTTCACATATGTTTCTTCAACTAATTTCAGTTTTTTTCTTGATCAGATTTTCTTTCTCCTTTGCGGCAATATGTACCTTCTTCCTCGGGATGTTCAGTGTTCAAGCGGCCAACTGCAATATATATGATTTCTTGTAAGACATTTACCGTTCATCAATCATTACTTTTCTTTCATACTCAATATTTGTTCAAATATTTGTAAGATTTTATTAGACCATAAAGTAATTTGTTTTGTTTTATGAAAGTAAGATTTTATGTTAACTGCAACAACAATAGTGACTCTTTATCATTTTTATTTTTATTTTGTTTCATGATTTCGTAGAAGATATGCATACAAATATGGATTGAACTTCAAGTATGATATAAACATTTTGATAGAATATCATGAGATAATGTTTTCAAAAATTGAATGACTACACATGAATCTTATATATTTTGTATTGGTTTACATATTATGAGTTTTATTTTAATTATAAAATAGAGATTTTGATTTTCAGATTAATAGATTATATATATATATATATTCGATCTCGTAAACATAGTATGAACAATTATGGATATATTACATTAAAGTTTATTACATACCGGGTGATCGAAAATTATTTTCAATGTTTGCGATGAGTTGCCCCCCATGTATTGTTTTTAGTTTTTTTTAATAAATCTGCAAAGAAAGCATGATTAAAACATACATGAATAATAACAATAATAAACAGTGTAATAAGATGTAAATAATTGAAAAACATCTTTAAATCGTGATACCTTGCATTCTTTTTTGACATAAACTTAACATATCAAGATACAAATATAGAGAGTTTTGCAACTTGAGGGATGAGAAGAAAAGATTAAGGAATAACAAAAAGAAGATGAGAAGAATGTGATGAGTGTTCAAACCTATAAATATAAAACAACTAAATGAATTGTGTCCATTCAATTGCCTGAAACTCGTATTAGCTAATGGAATTGTTAAATTGTTTATAGAAGTAGTCTTTATGTATGGTAGTATAGATATTATATATAGTGATTGTCATATCTAATATTATTAGTATTTATTATTAGTTAATAAAGTTTCAATGTGTAACTTATGGAATATCAAAAGTCTTGCAATAAGAAGCTTTGAAATGTTAAACTTTGTGATATGACAATTTCTAGTGTTTTCTCACCAAGTTTAACCTACATAGTATGGATTTAATCTATTTGACTGTTGGTGCAACAAAATTACTGCAGCTAGAGCACTACAATTAAAGTTTGAAGTTACCAAAAATTACTTTTGAAAAAAAAATAAATAGGCCTCAATTATTTTCCAATTTTCAAAGTTAAATTGTATTGGAAATTGAGATCACCCATTATTGTTGATCATGTGAGCTCGACAGAAATTTATTAACACTAGTAGATAACTAGTTAGTACATTGAAAATATGAAATAAATAATTAATAAAATGCCAAAGAAAATTATATGAACATGTATTTATGTATATGTTATGTAGAAAATTATATCATTTGATACAATTATTGTGATATTGGAAAATTTATCCATTCAAATTACAATCACGCGTTGCGTTTCCGCGTGAAAGGCGCCGAACAATAGTTGATCACAACTGTACAAACAGTTCAATTAGTATTTATTTCTTTTTTTGTGTGTGTGTAGGAAACAGCTACCTAACCCATACCCAGTTCTATACATACCATTACTAGCTCCACTTGCTTTCCCGCCTCTTCTATAATTTATGACCACAAACAAGAAAAATTGAACTGACCACTCAGATCTGGTATGTTACTCTCTCACTATTTCCCATTTTCTTCTCTTTCTCTTCAGGAATCAGTCTGATTTTGATGTTTTAGTTTTTGTTCAGTGTGCAAGTTCTTGGGCTCATCCACAAAAATGGGAAGCAGAGCTGTGTTCTTGAGTCTGGTTCTTGGAGTACTGGCTGTTTTTGGTGTTGCTCTGGTGGGAGCTGATGACCCATATAAGTTTTACACATGGACTGTCACTTATGGAACCAAATCTCCTCTGGGTGTTCCTCAACAGGTTTGAAAAATGCTTCCTTTTTGTTTATAGTTTTGTGATACTGAGAAGGTGTATTTTGTTGCTGTTGTTGTTGAAGGTTTGGGTATTTTTGTTTGGTTTTGTGGTTGTTGTTGCAGGTGATTCTTATCAATGGACAGTTTCCTGGTCCCCAGCTTGATGTGGTGACTAATGACAACATAATCCTCAACCTTATCAACAAGCTGGACCAGCCTCTCCTCTTGACATGGTGACCTATTTTACTTAAACTTGTTGATGCTTCAATTTGTTTTGATGTTTTTTTTGTTGTGTTGGGCTAATACTTCATTCTCCATACAAATGAGAATATGACACCTCACGATTTAACACTGATATATATGACCAAGTTAATTTGTCTGAATTCGTTTCATTTGTGTTTTGGCTTTAGACTTCTTGTTCTCATGATTGATTTACTTGTTTGTTCAAGTTTCTTGAAGTTGTTTTCATAGCATAGAATGGACTCCTGATTTTTCTTGTCTCACTAGTGAAGAATTTATGCATTGCTAAGATGAACACAATGGTGGAAATAAGCATCAACATTTTTATGATTTGTTGGTTCAATATCCCAAATTTTAGAATAATAGTATCTTTTGGCGGACTTGTAATATTGTTTGGGATGTGGACGAGTACAGACTGTCAACTTTTATTTTTAGGCTGTTTTGTTTGGATTGTGGGTAGGATAGGAAATTAAGGATTTGGTGCTCCTGGTTCTGTCTTTATCAGTATCTATATCTAGATTTTTCATTTTTAAAACAAAACACTCACTTTCATAGACACTTTTGGTCTGTGATTGGTGAATAAATTAAGCCAAGTTGCCAAAGTGGTTGGATTAGGGTGAGTTGGGTGGAGTTTTTTAATTGAATTTATTTTTCCTTGTTTCTAGTTAATGAATAACCAAGCCTATGTGCAACTAGACTTTCCTGACAGAATATGCTTTTGAAAATGTAACAATTTGAATGCTGCTAACAATACATCTGTCAAACTTCGTTCTTGTAAAAGACTATGAATTGAACTCGTTATAGTATATTTGTTTATGTTGCTTGTGGGTAGGCTGAATGATTTGTTTAGAAGTATACTCGTAACATTCAGATGAATGAATATTTTTTGACGGGGATTCTTGCTAACTTAGGAATGGCATTAAACAAAGGAAGAACTCGTGGCAAGATGGAGTTTTGGGAACCAATTGCCCAATCCCTCCAAACTCGAACTACACTTACAAGTTCCAAACAAAGGATCAGATTGGAACCTACACATATTTTCCATCAACTCTAATGCACAAAGCTGCTGGAGGGTATGGAGGGCTCAATGTTTTTGCAAGACCTCGGATCCCAGTCCCTTACCCCAATCCTGATGGAGTCTTCACTTTGCTCATTGGTGATTGGCACAAGACCAACCATAAGGTGAGCAAATATGTGCACACACACACATTGTCTGTCATCATTTTTCTATTTTAGTTTCTGAATCATTGTGTCTAAACTAATGTTGTTCTTATATTGTCTTGATGCTTGCAGACATTGCAGCTATCTCTTGACTCCGGGAAATCTCTCCCCTTTCCCGACGGTGTCCTTATAAATGGCCAGGCTCAGACTTCCTTTAGCGGCGACCAAGGTACTACCTGGCATTGATTTGACTAAGTTGCTATACATTTACTATTATACATGTTCTGTTCTTGTAACTTTTCTTATATTCTTAATAAAGCTATTTTTTACAGTATAAAAACTTTTGTTCTGCTTTCAGGGAAAACCTATATGTTCAGGATTTCAAATGTGGGCTTGACAACCTCATTGAACTTCAGGATTCAAAATCATTTAATGAAGCTAGTTGAGGTTGAAGGGTCTCACACCATCCAGAACACATATGATAGTCTTGACGTACATGTTGGCCAATCTGTTTCTGTGTTGGTAACCTTAAATCAACCTCCCAAGGACTACTACATTGTAGCATCCACACGGTTCACCAGACCTGTTCTTGTTGCAAATGCCGTGTTACACTACTCAAACTCTCATACCCCAGCTTCTGGACCCCTGCCCGCTCCTCCTTCTGAGTTTCATTGGTCTATGGAGCAAGCAAGAACCTTTAGGTATGTATTCTGGATAAATTAGGCAGCACTTGGCTTCTGAATGAGATGGAAATTAAAATTAAGGGTGATATTTTGCTTTCCAATTTCCATAACTCTGTTCTTGTTTTTTCCTTGCAGGTGGAATTTGACGGCAAATGCAGCCAGGCCCAACCCTCAGGGCTCATTCCATTATGGACAGATAGTCCCAACAAAAACGTTTGTGTTGGCCAACTCTGCGCCTATAATAAACGGGAAGCAAAGATATGCTGTTAATAGCGTCTCCTACGTCAATCCGGATACCCCTCTGAAGCTAGCTGATTATTTCAATATCCCTGGAGTCTTCAGCACAAATTCTATCCAAGGCACTCCTTCTGGCGGCGCTGCGTCCCTTGCTACCTCTGTATTGCCATCCTCTCACCATGATTTTCTCGAAGTTGTCTTTCAAAACAATGAAAAGACCATGCAGTCTTGGCATCTTGATGGTTATGATTTCTGGGTCGTCGGGTTAGTCTCTTTAATCTAGGCCTTCTGACATTTGCTTATTGTTAGCTACTCAGTTGCTGATCATCCTATTGCTATAAAAACAGGTTTGGTAGTGGCCAGTGGACACCAGCCAAGAGAGCAACCTACAATGTTGTTGATGCTCTTACAAGACACACCGCACAGGTAATCCAAATGAGATTTCATTTGTTCTTTATCCTATTTGTCGAAAAATGTTGCATTCAATTCAAATACCACTTCTGTCATATATCAGCAACTTGATTAGTAGTAATAGTCAGTATTGAAAACAATAATTTGTGGATATAGTTAAGTCGATCTCTTTCTCGTTGTGATTGTAGCACTAAACTTAACATATGCATTCTCTTGCAGGTTTTTCCAAATTCCTGGACAACAATATTGGTGTCCTTGGACAACCAAGGTATGTGGAACATGAGGTCAGCAATATGGGACAGGCAGTATCTTGGGCAACAGTTGTATCTCAGGGTGTGGAACTCAGTCCAGAACCTCGCAAATGAATATGAGATTCCAAGCAATGCTCTACTCTGTGGCAAAGCTGCAGGAAGGCACATTTAGTATGCTATATGCTCCATTATTTATTCAACAGTGTGGTTTGTTACTAGAATACTACTAGTCATGAGGATTTGACTAATAAAACTAGAGAGAGAGAGAGGTCATTTAAATTTTTGGCTTCTAAATTTGTATATCTCAGAAAATTCTTATGGATTTTCAACTGCCTAATCTATTTATATGATTCATATTCTTTTTTATTGTATTTTTTATTAACAATCGTACAAACACCGAGACTCAAACCTGAGACATCGAGTGAACAAATGAAATCAACAGCTTGCAGTGTTTTTTCTTTTTTTACTGTATTCAGGTATTGATTGAAAGCTGCAGATTTTTATTGCTACTAGCTCCAACTTTGTAGCCAAAAATTGGATTTGGTTCTTGGTTGCTGATATATTGCAGCTTAGAAGTTCATTAGAGTCTGTTCAGTGGGCTTTTTTAATGTTGGATTGGGCTGCTCATGGAGCATTGAATGGGCTTATTGTGTGCTTAAACTGACCACTATGAAATGTTATAAGTCAAATAGCTGATTTCAATAATCTCATATTACAAAACATTAATCATATTTGATTTAAGGGTCACACATATAAAGCTTGTCCCTTAAGTTGTGTCTAAAAAGCTGCCTTTCCTTGGGACACACACAAGATAGAGCTTACACAATTTCCTAGTTCCTCCTCCACATGCATGGGCATGGGCATGGCTCCTTCACAACCTTCCCTTGATTCCTGCATTAAAACTGCTCACTCCAACATGTCCTTCAAGAAAGTCCTTATTAATTTTCTTAGGGTTAAAGGTGAATTTGGTACCCATTAACTCTTTATTCTACTAGATTTAGTACTCACATTTTTATATCTAATCCATCGTCCATAATATGATGGATAAAAACCACATAATGGATTTCAAAATCCAATAAATTGTTGTCGTCAAACATTGAATAAGATAATGTAATAGATTTCGAAATCAAATTTACTCATGTACCACTTCGATCAAACGCAATATTACAACATGTATCTCCAATTATAATCTATCGCATCATGAGATACATCTAAGAAAAAGTGATAAGATCTTATAAGAAGATCCAAGATTAGTACAAATAATAAATATAATTTTATAAATATCATTGACAACCTGTGCGTTTTGGCAAGAATACAGAGCTATAAATGAGTTGTCATTCGATGAAATGTGGTTGCTAAGCCATCACTTTCGCTATTCACTCTCTTTATTTCTCTTCGTTTTTATCGGTTTCTAGTTTCTTCGTACTGATTCTCACATATTTAACATGGGAAAAATCAGTGTATTGTTTTGTTTTCTTGGACTCTTGTCCTCCACATTGCTTCTTTCTTCGGTTTTCTCCGAAAGCCCTTATAGATTTTACACTTGGACCGTCACATATGGAATCATCTCTCCTCTCGGTGTTCCTCAAAAGGTCTGTTTACGACCTTGCATGCATGCTAAAAACTAAAAAAATACTATCTTTTTCAAGGTTTTTTATTTTTTTTTTTTTTTTTTTTTTTGTATATTGATTAACGGACAATTTCCGGGACCTACGATTGACTGTGTGACAAATGACAACATTGTTGTAAATGTTGTGAACGAGCTTGACGAGCCGTTTTTGGTAACTTGGAATGGGATTAAGCAGAGGAAGACATCATGGCAAGATGGTGTTCTTGGGACCAATTGTCCGATTCCTCCACACACCAACTGGACTTACCATTTCCAGACCAAGGACCAGATTGGCACTTACAATTACTTTCCTTCAACTCTAATGCACAGAGCTACTGGTGGGTTCGGAGGGTTTAATGTTAACCAGAGGTCTGTCATTTCAACCCCATACCCAACACCTGATGGTGAATTCAACATCCTTGTCACTGATTGGTACAAAGGAAGCCACAAGGTATATATATAAGGACGCGGATTATTACATGTATCTGTATGCATGTATATTGCATATAGGTTGACTTGTCGCATTCTCATCCAAAGGATTCTGCCTCATCCTCTTTCAATGCCAGAGATGTATGTGGTTGTGATTGCGTCCATCAACCTACATGTAATATACATACATGTAATATTTGCAACACTTTCCTTTTTAACCAATTTATGGATATGTTGTGACATTCATGCATGCATGTGTGACTTAGTTGTTGGTACAACAACTGGACTCTGGCAATCCTCTTCCTATTCCTGATGGGCTTCTCATAAATGGGCTTCACAACTCTGCTGTCTTCACAGGCCAGAAAGGTAGCCATTTGGGCCTCGGGCCCATTACTTTTTACCCTCTTCACCCATTTATTTACTTCTTCTTTTTCCGGAATTTGTAGGTGAAACCTACAAGATTAGGGTATCAAATGTGGGAATAGAAACATCTATAAACTTCAGGATCCAAGGGCACACCTTGAAGCTGATAGAAGTTGAAGGGACCCACACAATGCAGGAGGTGTACGAGTCCATGGACATTCATGTGGGCCAATCTGCCACTTTCTTGGTCAAATTAAATTCAAATCCCAGAGACCATTACATTGTTGCCTCCTCTCGTTTCACCATGCCTATTCTCACCACTTTCGCAACTCTTCGCTATCAAGGCTACAAATTACCAACCTCAGGCCCATTACCTATAGGCCCAACTTACCAGGTCCACTGGTCCATGAAACAAGCCCGCACCATCAGGTTCGGCCCACTTCAAAACAAAATAAAATTGGAACATTGGTCGCTTTAAAATTTTTTATTTTTTTTTCAGGACGAATTTGACTGCTAATGCTGCGAGACCGAACCCGCAAGGATCGTACCACTACGGAGCCATACCGATTGCGAGGACGCTTGTTGTAGAGAACACGAAGGCGAAAATCAATGGGAAGCTACGTTACGCGGTGAACAGAGTCTCGTACACTGACCCGTCCACTCCGTTGAAGCTCGCGGATTGGTTTAACATTTCCGGAGTCTTCAGTTTCAAGACGTTCACGGATAAGCCCACTCCCGGCCCTGCGTTTCTCGGCACCTCGGTCGTGAACGCTACTCTTCATGACTACTTTGAAATCGTTTTCCAGAACTCTGAGAACGCCATTCAGTCTTGGCATTTGGATGGTACCAGCTTCTACGTTGTTGGGTACGTTTAAATACCAAAATCTTCATATTAAATACTAAAATATGAACATAATTATTATTGGACTCACCTATACGTATTGAGTTTTATTTTAGATATGGTGGTGGAAGATGGTCCCCAGCTATGAGAAGTCGTTACAACATGGCCGATGCAATTACCAGACACACTGTTCAGGTAAATTAATCAATCATATTTGTGCAAATAATTTTTTATTTATTTATGTAATTTGTTTTTTGGGATGAAAAATAGGTGTATCATTATGGTTGGAGTGTAATATTGGTGCCACTGGACAACAAGGGAATGTGGAACTTGAGGTCAGCAATATGGTCAAGGAGATATTTAGGGCAGCAATTATATTTAAGAGTGTGGAACGATGAGCCAAGCCTCTACACTGAGTCCGAAATGCCTGAGAATGGGTTGTTCTGTGGCTTAGCCAAGAAAGCTTCTTGATTACATATATAAGTTTTGAACTATTTTTCTAGTATCTTATGTTATTTTTGTTTTTGAATAAAAAAATACTGAAGTTAATGGGTGCGCGCTTGGCCTCGTAAGCTAGATATATTGTAGCATTAAAATGACGGTAGAGATGTAAGGGTTTGATTAGTAAACAAACCCTCTAGTAATTTTGTATAAAAAAGAAAAAAGGAATGGTTCTTAGTGTGTGTCTATATACAAACATAGATAAAAAGGGGAGTTTAAGCCGAATAAAAATTGACTAATTAAACTAATCTATCAATAATATTACGGTTGAGCTATATGTAAATCTCTCAAATAAGTCGTAGGTATATAGACTAAATTCTAACTTCATTGACATGAAGGATTGAAAAATTGCAATTTATGATGAGACCTATTTAAGGATTGAAAAATAGGTGCAGAACTAGACAATGTAAGTAAGAACAAGGATCAATTTGCATGACTGATTTTTGGATTTATTAAGAGAAACAGTTCTATGTTGGAAATCTGGAATTGTAGTCGGTAATTCTTGTCGGGAAATATTGGACATAAATAGAGATTGCATAGGAAATTTTGTTAATTAGTGGAATTTCATGCTAACAACTTCCATGAATTACAATATCGATTAAATATATGATTTTTGAAGGATAATTAGAAAAAATACAACTATTAATAAAGCTGCAAATGGAATCTCCATATCCCAAAGACGTAGCTGCAACTGGCAGTGCAAAGCAAGAATCAAACTGGTCTTTTTCTGGGGAGGAAACAAAGGCTGCTTTTAACACCACATTTATAGCTTTTCTCGTAAACAATTAAAAACGAATCTTCATAATTCATATGCCACCCACCAACACCAACACCTATATCTAAAAAGGAATTAAAACCCTAGATCAGCTTTGGTTCTATCAACCAAGATTCTACATATATATATAACAAAATATTAACTTGAATCTTGTCTACATATTTATAGCCCGTTAAGTCATAGAAAACAGATTTCATTTTCAACAGAAAATTTGGAGAATTAACGAAAACAGTTTAGTTGAAATATTTTCTATTCTTCTGATTTCGAGCTAAATTAAAACAACGTAAACCAAAGAAATGAAGAAACTTGTGCGGAGATATGTGCAAAAGTTTTACGAAGAACTGAAGAAATACTACACAATTAATTTGTTATGTGAATTTCAATTATTTTCAAATGAACAAGAGAAATTAAGTAGACCATATATGGTTTAGTAGTCTAATTAGGAACTCATCATTATACATATAATTTTCGAAACACATGCAATTACCAATTTCCTCCCAATTGTTCATCACCCTCATCAGAAGTTAAATACACCATAGAAACACACATTAAAACAAAACAAAAAAATGTTCATCTAAGCTAATTAAGCCATATACCACACCCCAATAACAAACAGTCAAAGCATGAAACACCATATCCTATCCTTTTGAACCAAAACCCAAAGAAGAAAACAAGAAATTAATAACTAGGTACGTACAAGATTCTTGATCATTGATTAAGGATATGCACCGTTTGTTGTCGAAAGATCCGACCAAGAAAACGAAGAATTCCATCCGTAACCCAATTCGCCGCCTCCACCAACAGCCTGAGTAGCTGACTCCAAAATTGAAGAACCAGACGGAGAAGAAAAAGAACCTGCATTGCTCAGCATCAATGGCTGCGAATGCAAATGAGGACTGTCGCTAAAATAATTACTAGTTGTTGATGATCTGATGAGCCTCTGGTACAGTTCTTGCATGCCCGAGTTGTGAACACTATCAACACCAAGATTGACACCACCGTTTTGATGTTGAGCTTGTTGCTCTGTGTTGCTTCTCCACATAGATCCGTTGGAGAGACCTAGAGATGGAGCCTGGTGGACAAGATGGTCCATGGCCGAGGCTCGAGCTTGTAGAGAACCAGTTGAGACTGATAATATTGGTTCTGTACTGCTCATCATATGGTGAGTGAGTTCGGAGTTGTGGTTAGGGTTAGGGTTTTGGGAGGCGGCTCTGAGCAAAGCTAAGAGATGAGAGCTTTGAGGTGAAGAAGAAGGAGACGAAGAAGAGCAAGGACCCCAAAGAATCGGGTTCGGAGGGAGCTCGTAGCAAGCCCTTCCGGTAATCATCTCCGGTGAAATTGTCTTCAAGAACTTGCCGGCGGCGCTAGACTTGGAAGCTGTCGTCACAATAGTGTTCTTGTTTTTCCGGCAGCCTCCTCCTATGGGAACGTTCCTTAGGGCACCGCCTTTGGTCCAGTAGCGGCGACAAGTCTTGCAGAAATGGCGCGGCTGCGTGAGGTTGTAGTTGTTGTAGTAGCAAAACTTGGTGTTCGCTGAGTCGCAACGCGGACACCTTAAACTGTTGTTGTTGTTGTTCGTGTTCTCAGAAGCTGAGGACGGCGGATTTGCAGTACTAGTAGTCGCAGTCGTAGTAGTAGTAGTAGAAATTGTTGAAGGTGGACAAGAAGGAAGAGAAGGATTGGAAGGTGATGAGTTTTGGAAAAGATGGTGGTGATGAGCTCCTCCATTAATGGAGATTTTGGTCTCTCCAAGTAGGGTAGAAGAAGAACCAGCTCCAAGCAGTTCTTGGATCATCTTCTTCTTTTTTCTTTGCAAGATAGAGATGGAGATGATCTACAAGAATCCAAAAACAAGAAAAGGCAAAGGCAAAGGAGGAGAGTGGTGAGTGTGTTTTTTGTTATTGTTATTTGGAGTAGTGGAAAAGCTAAAGTAGGTTTTGTTGTGTATATATGATGGGTATGTGGGAGAATATGATTGAGTTTTGAGGTGGAACCATGACTTGCCTCTCTGTAAATATTTGAGCTTTTGAATAAGAATTTGTTGGGGAATAAAAACAAGAAAGCTTAGGTAATTGGAGGGTATGGGGAAGGGTTCAAATATATATGAATTTGTAGGATAAAATAAACATATGTTAAAGAAATTTGTGAAACCTACTAATTTATAGTTGTAGTCTTTTTCAATAGTAAAACACAAAAATATTATCTAAGGCTAGTGGCGCAGTTGCCAACAAACTGCGTGAGTAAAAAAAACGTTTGTGTTCAATCCCGACTCAACACACTCATGAGAATAGGTGAATGTTTTAACTGTGAACAAACCTTGTATGCGAATTAGTCATAGTTTGATAAAATGACTTAAAAATGTTAACTGCGAGTGTGCGACCCGCTCAAGAACCCCATGATATGAACCGGAAAATAATAATAAAAACACAAAAATATATATTGAAATAAAGTAGTGGTTTTGGCTATGGAATTTGGTTGTAAGTGGCTTATTTTGGAGGAACTGAAATAGCAAGCTCTCTTCATTATTATGATTTGAGAGCATAAAATCCCATTATTATCTTAATGATTCCATTTAGAAGAAATTAATATTAACGAAATGATGATTGGTTAAAACAAAAATTCATATTAAATTAGTATTGTGGAATATCGTTTACTTAATTAACTATCAATACAACTTTGTTTTGAATAATCAGGTAGGTAGCCTTTTATTTTCTTAAATCTTATCAAGTGCTTTGGGACAGCTCTAATTGTTTTTTTTTTTCCTTTTAATTTTGCCTCACTTAAGTTGTCGACTGAACTAAGTATTGTTAATAATATGAAAATGAAGATAACTAGGATACTTCGTTGTATTAGTGCTTACGTTGTTTATATCATTAATCTCACTATAGCTATGTCCGATGTATTGACATTATGAATTGCAATATTTGACAATAGATTAAATTAAATTTATAGACTGAATTTGTTGGTTGCACCTAAATATATGAAGACCTAGAAGCACACATAAGTTCACAAATATTTTTACTCAAGTAATGTTACAATATTTGTCGATATCATTTTTCGATATCATTTTTCGTCTAATTTGTTTTTCCACATATGCTTTAATGTTCATTTGTACATTTTCTTAATCAGTTTATCATATTCTAAATGTTTCTTTTATCTGCACATTGATGCGTCTCTTGACTCAATCAACTTTACCACATTACTAGTTTATACACCCGTGCGGTGCACGGGTAATTTAACCGAATTTAATAATTATAAATGATTTTTAACGAACTCACTTAATTAATTAAAATTTTTGTATAATAAATCTAAATAATTGTAATAATGATATATATT
>JAYMTH010002175.1:0-13076 GCA_036897465.1 Pelargonium australe
ATGTTCTAGAACCAATTTTCTTTTATGTCGTTCTCAACTTGTAGATGATTTGAGGTAATAATCATATTAATATTGTACGCATCGACTCATATTCAAGTACATTATTTTGGACAATATGCAACTACGAATAGTATGAGGTGCAATAACATTTTGAAAGTTCTCTTACGTTAAATTAATCTCATCATTCGAAATTAAATGAAAACATCTGTAGATATCTATCACTATTTTCACCACCCGACAAAATAAGTTTTTTTTTTTTTTTTAATCACTTCATGGCATATTAGGTATTAGCAATAATTACATTAATTTTCTATTGCGAAACGAGCTAATGTTATTAACTATCGACTAAAAAAATCATTTGTATATATTGTTCGAGATAATGTCGAGCATTATGCCGATTAAACTCGTATTTCATTTTTCCATGTATGCTAAGCATCTAAAAATGTGAACTTTTTTTTATGTAACTTATACATAAGTTAAAGTTCATTGAAAATCGTGTTTGATAATTTAATATTATTTATTTACTTTAAACGTATAAAAGTTCATAAAGTTAGTGAACAACTAATGAAAAATATAAAAAACTCAAATTTCAATTCCCAAAGAAAAATTCAAAATAAAATAAAACGTTAGAAAATTTGTATTGCCATGTGGTCACTCTAAAACACATCATCTCCACTCGTCTCTTGCCACATGTCACCCTTATATGGAAACTACTTGTCACGTCACTCACTCACCTCCAACCTCCAATTGATCCGATTGGACCGAAGCGGTCCAAAAATAATTTTAAGTGATTGTGGTTGGACTATTTTACCGTGTTGGTAAGTATATGTGAAAGTTATGGACATGATACGTCTTATGACAATCACCTAAACTTGACAGTTAGTCGTCTTCACATGAAACATTGCATCAATGTTCTTTAGGTAGTAACATTTTCACCATTGTACCCCGTCGCCATGTCGTGATGACATCACTGCATCATCGTGACATCATTATTTGGTTAATAGTATTGTCATTAATTTCATTACACCAACACGAAATGCATGACACCATGAAAGTCAACTTGTCATTATCAACATACATTCACAAGACAACACATCACTCCACACATTTTGATTTTGTGACTATAAATACTCATAAAACTATCAGGTATGAATCATTTTTTTCACTTTGATAGTTGTGTCATTTATACATTTTTAGTCTTTAAGTTATCTCTAAAATTCGTATTGGTAGACATTTGTTATCACAATGGTAGAAATGTTTACTCTTACGTTTGAGAATGAATTCATGGCTCACATCCTGAGTTTTGCTTAATGATGTGTTGCCTTATGTTGCATATGTCATTAGTATTGAAGGCCGACTGTATACTCCTACAACATCATGACTCGTACGACAACAAGCATTTTGGTGTGATTTTGATCCGGGTCAACGAGACATATTTTTTGTTGCAGAGTTCTCCCCTGATAAATGATTTGAGGTAATAGTCATATTTATATATAATAATTGCCTCAGTTTTATGTATCTTATTTTGGATGAAATGTAACATGAAATTGCATGAGATACAATGATATTATTAAAGTTCTTTTACGTTATATTAATCTCATCATTCGAATTAAATGAAAACGATATTTTCAGAACACGACAAACAAGTTTCGTGATCACTTCATGACATATTAGGCATAGCAAATTACATTAATTTTCTCATGAGTAACGAGTTAATATCATCAACTGATCAACTAGTAGTATAATTTGTTTTTTTTCTGTTGTTTGTTCAAAATATTGTCAAAAATTATGTCAATTAATCTCGCATTTTGTCTTCTCATGATAGACACTTAACACATCGAAAAGTGTGTGATAATTTAATATTATATATTTATCTTGAAACTGTAAAAAACACATAAATATAAGTGAACAAATGAAGAATATACAAAACCGAATATTCTAAGCATGTCTCGTGCAAACGAGAATACACTAAAAGCTACAATACATTAAATTATTCATGTCGTTCAGAATTAAATAAAATCCCCTGCAAATAATTTATCACCATTTCGCCATCCGACAAAAAACATCGTTAAAACCCCAACGACATACTAGGTATTAGTAAAAGCACATTCATTTTCCTTTTATAAACATGTAGCCAAAGAGAACATTCTCACTAACCGTTCACGATAGTGCCAAAAACAAAAACTGACCAATCAATCTCGTATTTCATCTTCCAATAAGAAAAAAGAAGAAGATTGACATAACATATGTCGTTCGTACACCAATTTATAGCTCATTTAAAATTGCGTTTGATAACTTAATACTTTGAAAATTTAAAACGCAAATCAAAGTGAGTGAACAAATAAAAAAAATAAATACAAAACACGACTTTCAATGTTTAAAAAAGTCAAATTTTCCCCTTCTAAAATGCATAGTACATGCATGACCTACAAGTCAATGGGCTACAAGACAAAATTACAAAAGTGTAGGAACCATCTACAAATAAACCCAAAAAACAGGATATTTTGGCAAAAACAAATTTAAAAATTTAAAAAAAATCCATTGCGTAAAGCATAGGGGATAAATGATAAAAGAAAGGAATAAATATAATTTTGTAAGTTCCAATTAAAAATTAAAAATAAAATAGTAGTAATCCTCTGCTCTCCGTTCCACCATAACCCAATCTCCAATCACCACCCAAACCCGTTTATTGACATCATAATGACAAAATCAACGGCCACGATTTCACCGTACCGCATCATTACCATACATCATGCGTCCAAAACGGGTCTTATCATTTTCAATAATTAATAATTTTTTAATAATTAAACGCACCAGACAGACACCTTTCACTTTCTCTCTCTAGAGTGTCGTGTCTCTTTCTCTCTCTAGAACTTGGTTCCATCTCCTTCGTCTCTCTCTATCCATCCCTTTTCTCTGCGTCTTTTCGGCTTCTCTGCGTCGTCTCTGCGCAGAACTGACGCTTCTTTGTGCGTCTTTTCGAACAAAGGTATCGTCTTTGGTGCTCTGTTTTGGTCACACTGTGCGCTGTAAGTGATTGCTAGGGCTGCTGTTTTGGTGTTTTCAGCTGGATTGAGCTACTGGGTTCAATGAATTTGACGTGTTTCGAGTGTGGTGGAATTGTGTATGGGGATGATTTTTGGGTTTTTGAGTTCGGGAAATGATTGGTCTCTGTGTTTTGAAGAACTTGTTCAGGTTTGATTAGTTGAATTCTATGGAATTTTGGTGGGTTTGAGTGTGATGCTGCCTATTTGAGCTGAATTTGGAAGTGGGTTCATGGGTTAGGCTATAAATTTGATCCTTTTTGTGAGTTTTGGCGTTTTGGTTGGTCTGTTATTGGTGTGTGATTAATTGTTGTTTTGGAGAAGAAGTTGTGGTTTGATTACCAGTGTTTTTTAGTGTGTTGTAGCTTATTTGAGCTGAATTTGGAAGTGGGTTCTTGGGTTAGGGAATAATTTTGATCCTTTTTGTGAGTTTTGGCGTTTTGGTTGGGTTGTTATTGGTGTGATTGATTTTTTAGAGTAATTGTTGTGTTTTATTACCCGTGTTTTTTAGTGTGTTGTTGCCTATATGTGCTGAATTTGGTAGTGGGTTCTTGGTTTAGCGTAATTTTTCTATTCTTTTATGCGTTTTGGTGTTTTAGTTGTGCTGATACTGATGTGTTATTGATTTTTGTTTAGATGATAGGTTGATCATGTAGATCTATGTTGAAGATTGTATTCTGGGTTTTTGAGGTTGAGTATGATATGTTAGGATTTTACGGAAAATGAGGTGTCACAGGGTGTATACGTCTTCTTTTGTACTGTAAAATGATTTGGTAATGACTTTTTGTTTATTGTGAAGTTGAACCAGCATTGGCAATTTTTTATTATTTAGTATTTGGTGTTTTGAGCTAGATTGAGCTATTGTGTTGGATGAATTTGACATGTTTCGACAGTGATGGTATTGGTTAAAGTCATGCTTTTAGGGTTTTTGAGTTTGAGAAGTCCTTCGTCATTGTGCTTTCGTTACCTGAATTTTCTGGTATTTTGGCATTTTGAGTGTTTTGTTATCAATTTGAGCTGATTTGGAAGTGGGTTTTTGGTTTAGGGTAAAATCTTGATTATTTTTCAGAGTTTTGGTGTTTTAGCTGTGGTGATATGAGAGTGTGATTGATTGCGGTTTAGATGAAAGGTTGATCATGTACATGTAGATCTATTTTGAAGATAGTTGGCTGGGTTTTTGAGCCTGAGGATGATATGGTAGGATTTTATGGAAAATTGGGTGTTGCAGGGTATATATATCTCTTAATTAGTACTGTATAATATTTCCGTAATGACTTTTAAATAAAAAATAAATAAAAAATTGTGGGAAATTGAACCAGCATTTGTACTGGGTTTTTGAATACTTATATCATAGCTTATAGACATATATAATGATTCTCGTAATCTTCTATTTTAAGTAGCTGTGCATGTTCCAGATTTTCATGTCTTCATTTTTGTTCATATATTTCCTTTATCTTCCTTTGAGTAGATTTAGTAGTACCTGATAATTGTGTATTCATTTTATTGCGCAGCTTAGTTCTTGAACCATTGCTGTAGTCTGGTGCGCATTCAGAACATAGTTGTGCTGATCTGTTTGTGCGCTTTCAGTGAAGACTTTGTGGATGGACATGGCTGCAAGATAGATAGTTGAATTGGGTTACATGTTATAGGTTATTTGATTAGCGGGCAGATTTTAAAAGAGAATTTGCCCATTATTTCTTTATCGGTGATAAATAAATATGCCCTGGTGGGGGAGATCATCCAATTCCAAAGAAAATAAGAAGAAAACAAACAAAGAGAGTTTTCTTGATTCGATACGGAAATTAAGGAACTCATCAGAAGAAAAGTCAAATAGTAGGCCGGGAGGGCCAAGAGGACGATGCAACGATACTGTTTCGGAGCGGGGTTGTCTATCTCGATTGCCATCGAGATCACCTTCACCATCCAAGCTAGTATCACGCTGTCAAAGTTTTGTTGAAAGACCTCATGCCCAACCACTACCACTTCCTGGAGTGCACCTAGCTGGCGTTCGTCGTATTGGCTCTGGAATTACTGCATCGCCTAAGCCAGGGTTCGACAGAAGCCCTAAGCCATTGCTCTTTTTGCCTCTTCCAAGACCTGGATGTGTCCCTACAAGGCAAGATCCTACAGAAGCTGAAGGAGATTTAGCCACAGCTTCAGTTTCAAGTGATAGCTCTATTGATAGTGATGATCCTTCTGACTCGTGTCTCCTTAGCCCCCTGGCGTCTGACTATGAAAATGGGAACAAAACCTCAGCTAACAGTCCTACCAGGTGAGCTTACATTCATATCATCATTCCAAATTTTGATGATCTCTTGGTTGTTATAATATATATTATTTGCCATCCCTGATAAAGTTTATCTCTACATTTCTTGAAGTGTGATGCATAAGGATCAATTTTCTATATTCACCCAGAAGACCTTGAAAGAGGATGTCAAGCCAGCTACTCTTTTATTGAGCAATCAGATTCTCTCTGCATCACCGAAACGGAGGCCTTTAAGCACTCATGTTCAGAATATTCATATTCCACACTATGGTGCTTTCTGTAGTGCTCCAGACAGCTCAAAGTCAAGTCCTTCAAGGAGTCCAATGAGAGCAATTGGCTCTGAGCAAATTATGAATTCTGGTTTCTGGGCGGGAAAGACTCATCCAGATATGAATTTAGTTGGATCTGGACACGGCTCTAGTCCAGGCTCAGGTCAGAATTCTGTGGGAGGTGATATGTCGGGACAGCTGTTTTGGCAGCACAATAGGTGTAGTCCCGAATGCTCTCCGATACCTAGCCCCAGAAGGACAAGTCCTGGTCCCAGCTCCAGAATACACAGTGGTGCAGTCACACCTCTGCATCCACGAGCTGGAGGAGCTGCTGCTGAATCTCCTTCAAGTCGGCCTGATGACGGGAAACAACAAAGCCACCGGTTGCCTCTTCCCCCTATAACAATTTCTAATTCTGGTCCCTTCTCCCCAACATATTCAACTTCCCCGTCTCCTTCAGTCCCAAGAAGTCCGGGCAGACCAGAAAATCCTCCTAGCCCTGGTTCACGTTGGAAGAAGGGACGGTTACTTGGGAGAGGCACATTTGGACATGTATATCTTGGCTTTAACAGGTCAGTCTATTCTAAGGGGTATTAATTATAATGTGCAATGTTTATTTTCATCTTATTTTTATAAAAAAGATTAACCTAGCAACATATTGAGCATCATAATGCTTGTTACTTGACAAATTTTATCCTAGCAATTTATTGAACTCATAGTCACATGTCTGCAATTATTGTTCTCATGTTCTTAGTTTTTAAACTTTTTTGCATTTCATTTCATTTCATTTCATTATTTTAGCTTGATGCACACATTCTGTTTTTTTATTTTTTATTTTAGGGAAAGTGGTGAGATGTGTGCTATGAAAGAGGTACTCTTACTTTCAGACGACACGAAATCAAAGGAAAGTGCACAGCAGCTTGGACAGGTAGATCTTCTAGTAAACTTATTGTTACGTAGTTTAAAACTCAAAATATTGTTTTCTCAAATATAAAAGTCACAATGTTATAGTTTTGAGGCAAATATTATACTTATTTGTGATATTATTCTGACAGGAGATTACACTTTTAAGTCGCTTGCGGCATCCAAATATAGTGCAGTATTATGGCTCCGAAACAGTAAGTTTCTCCACTCCACATTTATTTTGATAATGAGTTTTAAGTTTGATGTTGACCGCTTAAGAATTTGACATTTTATTTTATTTAGCAACTAGTTTCGTTAAAACTTATCTCGCCTCCAAGAAATAGCATTTCTTCCATTAGTTATTAGACCATTCGTGTCCTCGTTTTATATAAATAAACCATACTATTAGACTAAAAGTTGATAGGTGATTAGGTGTTATGGTAATGTGTCATTATTTGTCATCTTGTTCACATAAGTTCACCAACAGACGACAATTAATGCTTCAGATTGTATTTAACTTATTTTTTTGTCTGTTTATTTTTGAGCAGGTGGATGACAAGCTATATATATACTTGGAGTATGTATCTGGTGGTTCCATCTATAAACTTCTTCAGGACTATGGACAGTTTGGTGAATCAGCCATTCGTAGCTACACTCAACAAATTTTGTCCGGTCTAGCGTACTTGCATGCTAAAAACACCATCCATAGGTCAGTCTATTTTTTTTTTTTTTGAAACCCATAGGTCAGTCTATTTAATACTCAAATGTTTGTCTATCTCAGCAATATTTAATACTTTTAGCAGTTTCATTTCATATTCATTTTTGTGACGTCATGTTTGCTTATGATTGCGTTTAAATCCCGTTCAGAGACATCAAGGGAGCAAATATTCTGGTAGACCCCAATGGCCGTGTGAAGCTGGCTGATTTTGGGATGGCAAAGCATGTAAGAATTTGTATCAGTAATATTGATACATTATAATTATACTGATAAATCTGTATATGTGATTAACTCTGTTTTGGACTATCTGCTAATACTGGAATATATGTGATTGACAAATAGGAATTTGGGAAATGCTAGTCTAGTAGTATGTTTCATCTAAGCTAGAAGTTTGGATTTTGAGTCGGATTTTAGGGCTAGGGTTGAGAAGACCAAACTTAACCTGGCCAGCTAGAAGTGTGGGTCGGTTAGTGGGTTGCCCAACCCATATTTCTTTTATGGTAAACCTGAACCTGCAAAATGTGGGTACAATTTCAGGTGCTTGTGGTTTGGGTCCAAATGGCCAGCTCTTATATAAGCTAAGAAAAGTTGAAATGGAGAGTAACATCTCAAGAAAGAATTTCCCATATGAGCTGTTGATATTATGCACATCAACCAAGTTGCTTGTTTCTAATCTACCTTACCCGATTTAAAATGCAGATATCTGGGCAGCCTTGTCCGTTATCATTAAAGGGAAGCCCATACTGGATGGCGCCTGAGGTAAATATGCCCCACTTCACTCTCTTGTCTCGTCATTCTTTATGTTTTTTTCTTCTATTTATGCTTAATTTGATTTATCGTGTAGGTTATAAAAAATTCAGGTGGTAGTAATCTCGCTGTTGATATATGGAGCCTGGGGTGCACTGTGTTGGAGATGGCTACGACAAAACCGCCTTGGAGTCAGTATGAAGGGGTTAGTTAGGCTCTGAAATCCTGAATTTCTTGAAGACTGTATTAACTGCATGCTATGTGGATTGTTTAATTTTGTTTTCCCCCCTCATTCTGTGTGTTTTCATAAAGGTTGCTGCAATGTTCAAAATCGGAAATAGCAAGGAACTTCCTACAATTCCTGATCACCTGTCAGATGAAGGAAAAGACTTTGTGAGGCTGTGCTTGCAGCGCAACCCGATACACCGTCCTACGGCTGCTCAGCTTTTGGATCATCCTTTTGTGAAAAACGCAGCGCCACTGGAGAGATCCATTCTGTCTGTTCATCCTGCAGAAGCGACACCTGCTGTACCAAATGGAGTGAGATATATGGTATTATCATGTTTCTGTTATTTAAATTTTACATGTTTGCTAGTCTTTGAGGTTGAGCCTTGAGGTTTGTGACCTTGAGGCCACGGGTTTGATAGCTTTAGTTTTTTTTTTTTTTTTTTTTTTTTTTTTTTTTTTTTTTTTTTTTTTTTTTTTTCAGGGCATCATTGGAAATACGAGAAACGCTTCATGCTTGGAACCAGAAGGCATGGCCATCCACCAGCTGAGAGGTTCAAAAACTTGTTTGGGATCCAGGTCTTTCTCTCCCTCTTTGTTCATGTGTGTTGTGCATTTGTACATCATATGCATGCAGTAGCTGAACCTTTTCCCCTTTTCCTTTGTTTTCAGTTATAATGATTCCCATATGCCGAAGAACCTGTCATGCCCGGTGTCTCCCATTGGCAGCCCACTTCTCCATTCTCGGTCACCGCAACATATGAGTGGTCGGATGTCTCCGTCCCCTATCTCGAGCCCTCTCACCGCTTCCGGTTCATCCACTCCTTTAACTGGTGGCAGCGGTGCCATTCCATTTCATCTCATGAAGCAGCCTTCCTACTTTCATGATGGCATAGGAACAATGATCCAACGACCCAACAACAGTTTCTACACCAACACCACAGCCTATCAAGATCCCAAACCCGACCTATTCCGAGGAATGCAACACAATGCAGCTGCTGCTGGAAGTCAGTTTAGAGAGCATTTGAAGTCAAGCCCATCCTTGGACTTGAATCCCGGCTTGCCAGCGCTTGGTCGGACAGTTGGAATCTAAGTAACAAATTTCCGAGCAGGACACGACTTTCCATGCTAGTCGTGTCAGGGTCCTCTTCATGCTTCAAGGTTGGTTTCTTGGTTCTGTCTTCCTCGTACATTGCATTATCATTTCTGTTTATGTTTTATGATCTGAAATTGGACAATCAGCTCAATAAGTTATGATCTTCTGGAAGCTTTAGGGGCAGGAGAGACATTTTCAAATGGCCATTGCTTTTTTTGCTCAGCTCCTATGGTAAGCTATCTGCAAAACACACACTTCTGTTTTGTTCTTGTAGTTTCTTTCTCGGGTTAAATCTTTTTGCAACCTTTAAACTGTTTTGGCCATGAGTCTATTTTCTTAGCATTTACACCCTCGTAAGGGCTAAGAGTGTGGTTTAAGTACTCCCCAGAAATCGGGTGATGATAGTTACAAACCCATAAAAGGACCGTTTTGCCTTTCATTCCAAGAAAATCATAATTGTGTTACAGCTATTCACGGGTCTCTATCCATTTTTGTCATTTTTAATTTTAGGTTTGCCCGACGGGAAAACCATAGTTTCTGAAAAGTATATGGGCTTTGGCTAGTTAGTAAAACACACTTTGTGACTTCGTAAGGGCTATTTTCAAAATTGTGAACGTGCATAGGATGCAAAAAGATTTAACCCTTCTTTCTGATATCGGTTTCTTGAGCGAACAGCTGATTTGAAGACTAAAACCTCGTTATTTTGCAGGACATATGGCCTCTGGAGATCCAGTTTTCATCAGTTGCTTCAAAGAAGACTTGTGCTTCTATATTGTAAAGATATATATATATGTACATTTTTGCTCACACAATGAGAAATGCAAAACTTGAGCTGTTGCTATTTTGACTCTTTTTTTCTTTGCCCTCTAGAGAGGGTCACATAGCAGCCAAAGTAAAATGTGTACAGAAAGAGTTGGGAACTAAACTAGTCAAGCTATATATAGGCAGTTCAAAACATGCCAAGCTTGGTTTGTTCATCATTTTGTATGGAAGAAGAAGAAGCTTAGTCTAATTTCTGTTATGTATTGTTGCTATTTTGCTATATAATTTTGTAATTTCAGAAATGGGAATGCTCCAAACTAGTATGGTTGATGCAACTTAGAAACAGGATACGTTTAGTAATCATGCAAAAAAAAAAAAAATCGACAAATGTAGACCCACATTTGGGTCGCTATTTGACGTTTTAAAAACATGTTAGGTTTTCGTGACTCAACACAAATTTAAGAGCGAAACTGCGTTTACATCATTAATTTGTGTCAAAGTTCGTGTTAACCTACTTGTAAATTAGGTCTTGTCTTGTAGCTTAACCGTTTGATAATGTTAATTTGTGTCAAAGTTCGTGTCAACCTACTTGTAAATAGGTATTGTCTTGTAGCTCAACCGTTTGATAATCAAATTTATGTTCTATCAAACCTAGTTAAAATATAGAACAGGAACAACAAATGTGCTTAAATTAAGAAACAAAAGAATTCATCATTCAGAAGATGCCACAAAAACACATACATAGGTCTGTTTGGCTCCATAATTTACACACAAATAAATAGATCCTTAACACAGCACAAATTGCCTATAAAAAAGGTCACAAAGAGGAGAAAACATGGAAGAAACTTAAGCCCTGGCCTTGAAAGGAATGGCCCTAATGACTATCTGGTGGTACACAGCAGCAAGAGCAGCTCCAATGAAAGGTCCCACCCAGAAGATCCACTGTAACAACCATGAAACAAAATAACAATCAAAATAACAATTAACATCATCAAGTAGTATCAGTAACAAGTTCAAGATATCTAGTACTTTCTAATATCTATAACGAGTTCAAGATTCGTATCGTCAAGCGGGGTTTATAACAAGCTTAAGATTCATTCTTGTGGATGTTTCTATCTAGAACTCAAGTATCATCTAGTGGTATCCATCTATAACAAGTTCAAGATTCATTCGTGTGGATGTTTGTTTTTCAGTTAAGAACCTTAAGATCATCAAGTAGTATATGTGACAAGTTTGAGATTCATGTTGATGTCTCAATCAAGAACTAAAAATCAAGTTACCTGATCATCCCAAGCATGGCCTCTGTTGTAGATGATGGCAGCTCCAAGACTCCTTGCTGGGTTAATGCCGGTTCCAGTGATGGGGATGGTGGCCAAATGTACCAAGAACACGGCGAATCCAATGGGAAGTGGAGCCAAAATCTGCATCAAACATCAAAATCCACACAAACCCAGATGAGAACACATTGCAAAGCAACAAACCCAACTCCAAAACACTCACAAGTAAGTCAAAAAACCCAATTCTTGAGCTCTACAAAAAAAACTCAAAATACACTAAAATACATACCGGGACATGAGAGTCCCTGGCGTTTCTCTTGGCATCAGTGGCGGAGAAGACGGTGTAGACAAGAACAAAGGTCCCGACAATCTCAGCGCCAAGGCCATCGCCTTTGGTGTATCCAGGGGCCACAACATTAGCACCACCGCCCAAAATCTCGTACTTTTTGCTCTCAAAGCCCTTCACAACACCAGCACCACAGATGGCACCAAGGCACTGCATGATCATGTAGAACACAGCTCTTGTAAGAGAGAGCTTCCTTGCCAGAAGCAAACCAAAGGTCACAGCTGGGTTGATGTGTCCTCCTGTGGCAATAAAACACACAGATCTGGTTATTACAAGTCCTAATCACATAAAAATGAGACATTTTCTCACAATTTCACAGCAAGAGCTTCAAAACCAGGACAAGATTTAAAGAAAATAGTTGAAGACAACACTCAAAAACTAAGATACATCACAGATTTGCAGTAGGCTGTTACAAAAACCCATATGCTCAAAGCAAAATGACATTTCTCACAAGTAAATATCAAATCCAGTAACAAAGTAACACACATGCTCAACTCAAAACCTTATACCCACAAAAAAACAGTAGGAACATGGTACTGAGAAACATTAGGCTGCAACAACACACACAGATGCTCAAAATCAAAACCCTTGGTGATATACACAAAAAAGATGACATTTTTCGCATGTTCATATAATCATATCAGAACTCAGAAGCATGAACATAGTACTACAACAAAAACCTAAGCAAATACCCACAAAAAATGAGGTAGGCTAGAAGCTAACCTGAGATACCAGCAGTGCAGTAGACTAGGGCAAAGATCATGCCACCAAAAGCCCAAGCAATTCCTTGAATGCCCACAGTAGCACACTTGTTAGGTGCACTGTTCACACCCATCACAGTCAAGATTGTGATGTAGAGGAACAAGAAGGTTGCTATGAACTCAGCAATCCCAGCTCTGTAAAAAGACCATGACTTGAGCTCTCCAGGCTCAAACAGAGGAGCTGGTGGAGGCTCCTTGTAGTCCTTGTCTGTCTGAGCTGATGTGCCTATTGGCTGTCTCTCAGAGAACTTGTTAGCTCCAAGCTTCACATCCTCTTCCTTGCCCTCCATTTCTCTCAAGTATCTGCTTGCTCACTGTGCTCTCTCAGTCTCTCTTTCTCTCTCTAGCTACAAAAGCAATAATGTGAAGCTGTGAGGAGGATAGAGATAAGGGTCTTATAGAAAGGTCTTGTCTTTTTTGCCAGAACAGAAAGAAAAAAAAAAAAAAAAGGAGCTGGCTTTAATTTTATTTTTGAAAATTAAATGTAAACCCAGTTCTAAAATTGATAAATCATAATTGGGTTGGTTGTGCTTTATCAGTAACTATAATAATTAATTAATTTCTTCAGGATTGTTCTGGAGAGAGCAGGAGGAAATTGACAGGCTCTCTGTTTGGTTTTATTTCTTGAATTGTTGTTCTTATCCTCTCTCTCTCTCTCTCTC
>JAYMTH010002176.1:0-13075 GCA_036897465.1 Pelargonium australe
AATATGCCAGCCTTAGTTAAGCTTACCTTTTTTCACAAAGCTATCTACTTGTCATGATTTTCATTCTTTGTGTTAGCAGATCATCAAGGAGGTAGACTTTTCAATGTGCTTTAGTAATTTTATATTTTTCATTAAACTTTGGATAACTGTAGAGGCAGCATATGTTTGGCTAAATTGTGATTAATCAGAGCTAATTTTTTAAGTCCAAAAGAAATTGCAGACAAGAAACACATTGTGGAAATCATAGCATGTTAAAAGAGCAAAAGATGATGATGATTACCCCACTGGCAATGCAGATCACCCGATTCAGCCCATCATAGAAACACCAGAAATAAGTAATATTAGTCCTGTATTATTTTAAAGAAAAATTTAGCACAAACTTAATATATGATTGATAACCACCTCATGACCCCAAAATGACCCTTTTCCTCCACGGCAAGATGACGGTGAACCACAACTTAAAGATGGCCAATACTTGTCAAGAGAATCTTGTAACGGTGCGAGCTGCAAGTTAAGCAAAGTAATGGGGTAAGGAAGAGTGGTAAAGAACCAATCGACAAATCAAACTAATACATAATATTATAAATTCATGTTGCTGAACATGTTTCTAAATATATCGTAGTTGTTAACCTTTACTCCAACATAAGAGATTAAGCTAAATGAAGGCCCCAACTAGTATATCTAGTGGTTTCAAACACCACATATGATCAATTTCTAATACTTCAACTATCCCCCTTGCATGAAAGGGAGACAACATAATGGACTTTGCAAGTGAACCAAAAATTAGCAAGGAGACAATAGGCAAAAGCCCAAGCCAAAAGTGTTCTGATACCATATCAAACTTTCCTCCAAACTAAAAGCTTAGGCTATTAGGTGGAGGGCCAAACTAGTGTATCCTAAAATACTCAAAGTCCACACACTTTCAATGTGAAATACTTTTACGGTAGTAAACTTGAAGTCAATGCTATAGATACATGAAAAGAAAAAGGAAGTGATAACTGTTAATCATGTCTAATGCATCTCATCATAATGAAAAGAAAAAGAAAAGAAAAAACACTTTTATAATTTGATTGTGTTCTGAATGACAGATAAAAATGGTAGAAATGGGTGCCGGTGCCCTACATAAATCCTAAAATATTGATCAGTGATCACCCCAACACCCAATATATGTCATATCAACTTGGCATACTTTCAAGCACACATGTAACAGAGGAACTTTTCAATTGTGACTCATTCAAATTACATGTGGAAAGGGTTACATTTTGCAAAACTGAGGTTATTAAGTTGTCAGACGTTTCATAACCTAGTGGGATCTATCTCTTGATTCCACTATACACACTTATCCAAAACCATTCTTCCTAAGGTTTTTTTTTTTTTTTTTTGCCTTTCTGATCTGCATCCTATATATCTAAAGCTCCATCATTAGCCCCCCATATGCACAACATAAGTAACCGAAAGGAAAATAAATGTTGATCAGACAAGATGAAAAATACCTCTTTTGGATCAAATCTAGTATCAGTACAACAGGCAGGCCAGGTCCCATCATTATAGTCAGGCCACAGTCCATCTGCCACATGCATATAGAAACCAATTTAGCACATACTCAGCACGCCAGTAAAATTTCATGAGCAATAGCAAGTAGCCACTGAAAACAAACAGTTTTTAGACAGAAACTAGTAACCAAACCACTTCTAAACTCTTCAGCTAAGAGAACAAATACATGGGTCGGATACTCAAACTTGTATTGTTAAAAACCCCATATGTATAGACTTAAACTTACGGATAGTAAATTCTGTCGGAGCATTGGAGCTGAAAAGGAAACATAAAATAAAATTAATGTATGTAAATTTCTGTAGTAAGAATAGTCAAACCATACACACAACTAGCACAATCAAAATCATCACTTGCATGCTGTAAATAACAAGAAAACAATGCAATAATGACATAACACCACCCAGGGAAAGGCAAATCTATCCGAGTCAACATTATCATCATAGCATAAACTAATACTAGTATATAATTAGTACAGCATCCCCACAAAGCAATACAGTTTAGAGCAGTCTTTTGGTAAAAGCCTACTCAGATAATAAGCTGAAAAAGAGGCCAAATCAGCAATCATGCTAAATGATTTACACGATGCTATAAGTAGCTGGTTCAGAACTCAGATGAGCACCAATAAATCTTAGTATGCTAAAATACAATTATGGATAAAGATACTAATATTATCATGACATATACATTATACTGATCCTAAAATCAAATATGAAACAAGCACAATAAATTCATGAGCTTAACAATTATTTTCCATTTCTGATTGAAATAGTAAGTAACTTATATATATATAATCAACTGTGTCATACTCTAAATCAGCTGAAAATTTCAACACAGCATCAATAACCAACTAAAATTCAACACAAACCCAAACACTGAGACAGCTTCGAAGTCCAAAAACCTAGGAGTAAAGTCAACGGAAATTAATGAAAACGGGACGATTTTACCCTCGGCAGCAAGCATTGTTGGAGCAGCAATGGCGAGTCCGCCGGCAGAAAGTGCCTGGCCATTGAAGAGCTAAAGCGAAGTAATCGAACTCTCTCTGTCCACTTACCTCTCTGCTTCCATAACTATGAGCCTCGATGTTGTTGCAGAGCGTGCCTATGGTGATCATCAAGGTCGCGACAATCACCGACCGAACATTGAGAATCGCCGGCGCGGATTGTGGAGCCATTGCTCTCTGTTCTTTAACAGATCTTCGTTGATGAATGTTTGTTGGGAAATTGGATTTTAAAGTTGAGATTGCGAAGAGAGCTGTGTGAAGTGTACGGTATATGTAGGAGATTCGAGAAGGATATACCGGTCATTACGCAACTGTGTGTAGCTAGCTGAGTTTCAGACGTTTGTTGATGATGACGTGGCCGTTGGTGTCCGGTCTCGATCTTGACTGTTTGTGGCGTTGTGTTGGGCCCACATCCCATCCTTGACCCATGTTGGCCCAAAATCTGTGATATTGGACCAAATGTAGTGCCCATATTGGACCTATGTTTCAAAACTTGGATCGAAGAGAGTGATTGGATGAGCCAGGCCCAACTTCACAAAATAAATTGACAAATACTGAAAATAATTTCGGTTGATTGTAAATAAAAGTATAAAACTCGTTTTGTAGTGATACAATTGGCTATACATAATTGTGTGATTGAGAAGAGCGTTTATGTTCGATCTTCATTTCAACCGCGAGTTTGAAGTCTTGCTTAGAAAACTCATAGTTTATATCTAAAAAAACTCGTTTGTAATGAGAACAAATTATAATATAAAAGATTTTAAGCGTCTTCGGAACCAAAACTTAGTGTTTGTTGGTTTGTTACTCACCTCTTGATGGGTAAAACTCTATACACTTCAAGTGAAAAATCTGTTTGATTGCGAGTGAGATGTACCAATATCTACACGATCGATGCCTACAGAAGCCTCTTGCATGAGGTGGGAGGCTCGTGTGGGAGATATCGTAGCTCTTGTGGGTAAGTTGAATAACAAAATAACCTTGCAATTGATGGGATTAAAGAGAAATTTAACATTAACCCACAACGAAGAAAGTGAGTTGCAATGAGAGTTGAAATATGATTGGTTTTGCATTTCAACTAACGACGTCATTATCGAAATTGGTGAAAATTGGTTAAAAAAATAACATTTACATAATACTCATATGTAACTTACTTTAAAAATTTGGTGAAATACCCAATTTGGGTCAATATTTAAAAAAATTATTGATAAGTTTGGGTCAATATTTGAAAGTTCATAGATTACTTCTTGTCAAATAAAAAATTTTAAAAACTAAATTGAGTCAAAACACGAAATTGAAGAGCTATTTGAGTTTAAAAAAAAATTCAAACGCTAGATTAGATCGAAACATGAAAATTCACGAACTCAGTTGAACTCAAATTTGCAGCTACCAGAATCCAGCAGCCAAACTGGTCTAGGCCAGTTGATAACAAGTTGACTTGTCTAAACGACAACGTACAGAGTCCGCCGTTAATCACTACAAGCTAGCTGGGAGATAGTTTGGCGGGTCCCACTAATCAAACGGTTATGCACTATCCAGAAATTAACACTTGCTCACATTCACAGCATGTAATAAATCGCCTCTGCGTGCTCTCTCTCTCTCTCTCTCTCTCTCTCTCTCATCCCCCAAAAATAAACCCAGCCCAGACCCACACACACAGAGACCAAAAAGCCTGAAACTTGAGAGACAGAAAAAATAGAAACTTGTCTATTCCTTCGAAAACCCAAACCCTAGACTTCTACTTCGCTTTCACACCCCCCATTTCTCTCTCCTACCTTCTCTGATCCGTCAAATCCACTCTTTTTCCACTCCAATTCCTTCCCCAACACTCGTCTTCCAATCCAATTCCACGCCAAATCTCCCGGAACGGAGCTCCAATTTCTCCGCAACTTGCCAATTCCCAGGTCGATTTTCCATTCGCTCACGTCACTCGCCTCGTATTTTGTTGAGTTTCGCACTTGTTGCTGCAAAGTAATGAAATTCGATTTTGCTTCTTATGTTGAGCTTTTGTTTGTGTAGAGGTATATACAGAGGGTGGGGTTCGGGGGATTCTTTTTGCTCGCCCGTTTAGTCGGAGAAGTATCAGGTACGACGGAAGAGGAATTCGAGTTCGAATTTCTTGTTTTTGTCCCGGCGTGATCTGAGGAGGAAGAATTTTAAATACATGTCAAGGGTATGCTATGTCTCCAACCATATTGCAATGTTTTTCTTTTCCCATTTCTACCCTAATCTTTCTTTTCAGTCTTGATGTTGAAATTTCAAATTTTAGGGTTGCTAGCTGTTTCATTTTTATTTCAATGCCCTAAAGCGTTTTTAATTTCAGCTATACTGGTTAATTGCACTGACGTGCATATAGCTTTACTATCTGCTAATGATGTTTCATGCGAACTTGAATCATAAATCATTCTGTTCAAAGAATTGCTGCTTACTATTTTGAAGTTTAAACATGACTGTCAATCAATTTAGGTTGGTATTTCTGCTGTCCATTTGGTTCAGAAGAAATTACTTCAGTCAAAGACGTTGCTGCTATACAGATATTTATGTGGATGATAGGAAATCCGAGCAAGAACTTCTAGAAATCATCATTTAGAAAAAGTTAAAATACAATTTTTTTAAATTGCAAGGGTTGAAAAGTGCTGGGAAGAATTAAGGAGAGATAGTAGAGAGAGAAACAACAGAGATTTGAAGGAATTGAGAAGAAAGAGAAAGAGGAAAAGTAGTAGAGAACACAATAGAATGAAGAGAAGAGGGATTAATGAAAATAGAGAGAAATAATAGAGAAAATTGGAGAGGAGATAGTTATGAAGGGGATAACCAGACTCCTCCCAATAATGTTTTATTTCATATTGATTAGAATTGTATCTCCAATCACCATAGGGTATTTATACTCCAAAAGAGTAGGTATAGCTTAATCAAAATCTTTTAAAAACTTAAGAAATAGTAGTAGTAAACCCAAAATCTATTAGTTCCCTTAATTAAAGCCGCCTGACATCATGAAGGGTAATGTATTGCTGTGAAGCACCTATTCGAACACTAGACAGGAGTCACAATGTGATTTGGATACTTCATTCATCATTTAAAAAACATATAGGACACAATCTGTCAGGACATGTAATTTTTTATTATTTAAATAATATATTAGATGTAATAAGGTATATGAACTTGTAGTTGATAATCATGTCAAAATTAAATATGACAACACATTCAAATTAAAAATCTACCTGTCTTTGTTACTAATTGAAGACAATATAATTGTTATCAGCTCCATTATAATCATTTTAAGTCATTAATAGTTAAAAATCACTATCATCACAAGCTCAAATTTAACAACCAAACTAAGTTATTACTTATTACCATATTGTATTTTTTAATACTATTTTTAAAATTATGGAGTAGGATTCGAGTGTCCGTGTCTGACACGATTCGTCAGTCAAAATGACAAATCCGTGTTCCGTAGGTGGATTATTTGGGATGTTGATGCCCACTGCCTTTTGATTGTAGATCACATGCAATTAGTGGTTGTCTTGTATTAGTAAGTTTTCAAGTGGTTAATATTTTGTAAGATGTGAGGTAATTCAAAATGACAGCATTAGTGGCCTAGTCTAACATCTATGCCTTGAAGAATGGTTGTTTAAAGTCCTGTTTTTTGGACCGAGTTTTGTAACTTTTGTTGTGGGAAAGGGCTAGCCTTGCTCTTTTGGCCTACTGTTGATCCATATAATTTATATATGATGATTTAAGCTGATTCATTTATACAACATACTATTGTTTTGTACCATCTCGGCCATTTTAGTCAACAATTTGAGCAATGAGGTGATAAGAGAAAGTTTGATCTTGTCTTTTTATTTCTCAAATTTATGTGCCTGTTGTTCTGTGTTGAACTGGCCAAATTCAGTGCCTTCGTTATTTAATGAGCATAAGTTCGCAACACCTAGCAATATACCTCCAGGGAGCTAAACTCAAATAAAACATCATTATCCGTAGTTAAGTTGTTACCCCTGTTACTATCATTTCCGTTAATGATTACTAACCCACAGTTGATATGAAGTCCTTCAAACTATAGAATTGGAAATAAACAAAGGCAGTTGACCTTAGCGTGGAACTCAATTTTGCAATTTGGAACCCTAAAACTCCCTTTTATCATCAAATTTTACCTTAAGTAACATGTCCGTTACTATTCATCCTCTGTGTTATTTTGCTATTAAATTGAATATAAAAAGTAGTTTGTGAAGTTACTTATCATACGAGAATCTGTAAGAATGTTTAACTATTTGTATCTTATCATTTTCCTTGAATAGCATTTTGGACACAACTTGTTTGTTTCAGTTGATCTGTGAACTATTCCTAGATGTTGGCGTAATTGAAAGTAGTGGATTCTATCCCCACATGTTTCAATTCATGTCCAATATCAAATTCAGTAGTTTTGAGCTTTCACATGTTTCAGCTCATGTTCACAAACAGGTAGTTTTAGTGCATAAATTATCATGGTAGCAGTTATATCTTCATCTGTAGTCTCCTTGTTATGCATTTTCTTAAAGGAATTGAAGTTGAATGGTCATTGACGGTTATTGATCATTTTGCTTTCTCCTTTCAAATTGTAGTTGATTACGGTCTGCTGTGATAAGAAGCATTGATAGATGGATCCCGAAGAAAAGAAGTTTGGAAGAGGTACTATGTTCACCATTTACTCTAAAGTAATTTCCTACATGTGTATATAGGAAACACTGCATGCTTATCTTCTTTTGTAAAGTAAATACAATAGCTCTTCATAACTTCTATTCATATATCAAGATGGTTTGTAAAATAGAACTATGCTCTTGTATAAATGAAGTAGGCATTGCCCTTAATATATTGCAAAGGGATGACAATGGAATTAGATGTCTTGTCTGTTACAATTAAGATTGTATATCTCATATCACCTATTTAATGTGTGTGCTTGTATACTGTAACTAACGTAATTGTTTGAGAAATTATGTTATCGAGTTTGGTTATTTGAGCTTGTTTTGTGGATTCCATTAAGCGTCTTCCCATATAATGCTGTACAATTGGCTTCAATTTGGATTCATGCAATGCTTCATGGTAGCATGCTTTTTTGAAACCAGTAGTCTGGTCTATTGACAAGATCCTTTTAAGCGTAGCCCTATAGTTTGGGTTGCATGCTGCCATCTTTCTTCATGATGAAGTGCTGCTATTCCTTCTGCTTTCTGGTTTGGAATACTGTAAAATACTTGTTTGAACTTTGTCGGTTCAGATGATTGTATTCCTGATGTAGTTGCTAGGGTTAGCTTGTCTTTTTCTTAAACTTGGCTTGTAAGGCAAGAATATTAGAAATATACAACTAACTATTTCTGTCTGAAAGTCTATGCAATATGTGTGATGGTTCAACTTAAATTTTGGGTGTGTATTATTTGTGATCTGTGTCACATCTTTCAGTGTATATATCAACTTATTCATGCTAACGAGGAACCATCCTGTCCGAACCTTCAGGACCAAGGGAATTAACTGGTGCTGTAGATCTTATTAGTCATTACAAGTTGGTGCCCCATCATGAGTTTTTCTGCAAGAGGTCACTTCCTTTGTCAATTTCAGACACACACTATCTTCATAATGTGGTTGGAGACACAGAAATCAGAAAAGGTGAAGGGATGCAATTGGATCAACTCATTCAGAATTCTTCCCAATCAAGAGATACCCCTGCACGGATACAGCCTTTTGACTTAGATACTCTCAGGGAGGCCTTCCAGTTTAGGGACACATCTCCTGTTGATTTGCCTGCTGTGAGGATTCTACTAATTTGAAATTTAATTTCAAAATCAATTAATGTTGCTGTATATTTTCCTGTTAGTTTTTCTGTGTGATACTGTAGTTGAGATTCTCATTAGTTTTGCTTCACTCTCTCAGGCAGAAAAGGGGATTCCTACCATTCCAGGTAAATCAAAAAGTGAGTCCAAGGACAAAGAGAGGAAGCACAAGAAACACAAAGACAGAGATAAGGATAAGGATAGGGAGCATAAGAAGCACAAGCACCGTCATAAAGATAGAAGTAAAGACAAGGACAGAGACAAGGAGAAGGAGAAGGAGAAGAAAAAGGAAAAAAGTGGGCATCACGAGTCAGGTGCTGATCACTCAAAGAAGCACCATGATAAGGTAGGAAATTTGTACTTAGGACTACTATATCACTTGGGATCTTGAACATAAGCAGTGTGAAACAAAGCATGAGATTAGTTACTATTCAGTCTTCTTGGTCCAAATTCAGAATAACGTGTTCATCATTGTTTCCTAAGAATGTCTTTCTTTGCAGTTTGATGAAGTTTTATCAAGTATTTCAATGGATTTCCATGTATGAATTTTTTTGTATATTTTGTTGGTTTCAGAAAAGGAAGCATGATGGAGATGAAGATATGAATGACATACACAGACACAAGAAAAGTAAGGTAATATTGAGTCACGAAAGTTTTGGATCAAAATTTTGGTTGATTTTGTTGTTTCTCAAATTCTAGTGCTCACTTTCTTTATTGCATTGCATATAGTCATAATTTCTGCTCCTAATTGTTATCATATAATGAAGTTCTATGTTTTATAACAAATTTGTTTCAGCATAAGAGCTCAAAAATTGATGAAATGGGTGCAATTAAGGTGGCAGGCTGAAATGCACACCACATAGCTGTTTTATATTCAGTTGATTGTCGTGAGAGTTTAGAGGGTTCTTGCACTTCTCTGAAAAGTTGTTTGAGGTATCTATCTATATCTTCCATTGTAATATGATAAATATTCTTCATTTCACTTGTCTTCATAGTTCATCCATGCATTGGCAAAGTTGCATTGTGAATTTAATGTAGGAAAACACAATTTGCGGTTATTGAGGGGCCTCTTCAACTCAACCATACTCTTCTATTCAAACAAACCTCAGACATGGAAACCCACTCACTTTCAGTACCCAGTAGCATTTCCCTATTAGATAATTTTTGCTCATTCGACAACTCCATTATTGATATATTTTTAGTGCATTTATGGAAATTTTCTCATGTTGAAGACAAATATTTCATGGTAATACCAAATCCATTAGTGGAATTTAATTCAGGATCTGTGGAAGACAGCATTTTTTTATTTACTTGATTATCATAATTATTGATTAAGCTTTTCTTTCTATTGCAGAGTGGCCTCTGAACTAATTAAACATATTGAAGATGGCACCCATTTAAGAAGATTTGGAGGCAAAGTAAAAAATTGCTGAAAATGAACTTTGTAACACAGCACGGGTATGATATAATTGGACTGATTTTTTCCTTAGTTTTATGAACCATTGGACAGGAGTTACAAATTATTGTAATCTTTTTTTAGTCCAGAGTTTAGTTCGATGTATCCTGTCTGAACTAGAGTTTTGAGGTATCGAGTTATTAGGAAAAATAGGTTTGTTGGAGAGGGGGGAAGTGTATATTGGTCACCTTTTTCCCCCATTTTGTCCTAACATGGCGTAATTGTCTAAAGGGAGGGGCTGTAAGGGTTAGGTAATATGTAATTTGGCATGAATCCCCAAATAATTGTGGCGTAATATTATTCTTTGTATGATGCAGATGGAGGAATGAATTTTAGCCGTAGGGACTGTTGTTTGCCGGTTAAGTCTTTGAGAATGCAGAATGTTGCATATTGTTTTTCCATTATAGGGGCTTGAGTTGGTTTTCCTTTCGGGTTTAGACATTCAATTTGAGCTCTCAAAGTAGATTTACCAAAACGGCCTTGGAATGGAGCTCTGGTACATGTGCAATGATTGCCATGAATACAGAACAAACAGGGCACATGTAAGCCCTGTATTTGTATTTTAGGGTTGTATTTCTGGATGTGTCAGGTTGCCATATCCATTGAATTGAAACCCAATTTTGAAATAAATCATGAAGCAACAAGATTTGGATTTGTTTGTTGATGTGATAGGTCCCGACTCTGAAGTTAGTTGAGCCTAGAATGGTCAACCGACAATTTGAGGGCAAGGTAAAATATATGTAGAGAACAAAAGGTTTGCAAGTAATAGTACGTTTGGAAGGAAGTTCGAAAGAAGTTTGATAAAATTATCAGATATTTGTTAAACTTTTTAGATTATACGGGTATTGGGATAAAAATGAGATCGAATAATTTCCATTTGAGTTTATCGACAATAGGTCAATGTCAATCTAATCAACTAGGACGGTTGATCTTATATGGTAAAGGTATGTATATAGAAACTTGAGGTCAACTTATATTGAATTTGGATCAATCATGTGCACACTCTAGTTTGGTTGTTTCGCAGAGGTTGTTCATGAAACTGCGGGCTTGTTCATAGGACAACAATGAAGTTGTGAATTACTGGGTCTAGCTTTAGTAAAATAAACAACATGATCTTAGGACAAGTATTTGTTATCAGACATTAATGCTGTCAAAATAATCAAAATTTGACCCATAGTTACTTACTAATCTACTTATTCTCTACTTGTCTATACCTTAATTAGGCTTTTTGACTTATAATTTTGTATTTGGCTCTAGAGAAAAAGAATTCCAATAAATGGGTTTTAGGAGTCCTAATCTATCAATCTCAATCGTTATCAAACAAACTGTGTTCCCAAAGGCTCTAACTACATTAGAAAAGGACCAACTAACTGAAACTAAGAGAAGCAAAAATGTTTGATTTGTTAAATGAAGTCAAGGAAAGGAAAAAAAACACAAAAGCTGAAAACCTACATGGTTTAGGGTTAATTCAAGTTTCATAGTTTTGTCTTCCCTTGAAAGTTTGTTTTTCATTAGAAGTTGGTGTGTTTTGTTTGAAACAACTACGCGTTAGATGGTTTCAAACGTAACAAAACCGATCATGGTGTTCCACCTCTAGCAGTCAAAATGTTAATCAATTATATGACAATCGACGACAGATCTTAATTACGAGTACATTCGAGATCTTTTAGACATTTGATTTTATATCGAACGGTACTGTTCCTTCTGGAATATGTATTTTGTTTTGTAATTGCATGGAAAGTAGACTCCATATACAAAGTCAGTGAAGTTGCTGGAAGGTTCTCTCTTATAATAGTTGCTTCGAAGCTTCAAGAGCCATTTTTATACACAAAGAAAGTATATTTATTAGGCAAATGCCTGCACTAGAGGAACCAAACACAGCTCCTATGGCTATGAGATTGCATTTTTTGCATGTATTGACAAACAACATATGCTTTGGTTGGTTGGTCCATTTCATGGCAATGCTCTCTTTCCCATGTGAAGCAGCAAATTTAAAATCAAATGTTTCATTATTTGTAATTATTATAAGTATAATTGTGCTTCATCCAACGGTCAAAAATATAATTATTTTTATGCTTTGGATACTGTTATGATGAGATCACTTTCTCATGCATTCATTGCACTATATATAGTGCATATACTATATTTTTCTATGTATTCAAAGATTTGTTCATGATTCGTTTTCTATATATTTTTCTATGTATTGTTTGTGCTTCAAGGCTATCAAATTTTGCATTTGACTTCTATCTGCAGCAACTATGTCCTTAAAATTTGCTACTTAGTAGGAAATGTAATTAATATACGTACTATACTTGGTTATAACTTGACCTTTAGTATATGAGGAATCATAATGTAGTTCATGGTATGATATATAAACAAATTAATCGAAAGATATAAAGTCTGAAAAGAGACAAGTTCGTTAGTTACATTATTTGAATTATCAGTTGACATTAACTTTAAGCAACCTACACACGAGTGCAAGTACAAAGATATACAATTCAAAGTACATAAACGAATTTAGGTTATAAAGTCAACCACAAAATTTGCTTCTTTTGGAATAAGTTGAAGGGTCACCACTCTCACACATATTTTATCCATGCAATCATCATTCAAAGAAGCTCAATAACGATATCTTCAAGTTCTTCTAAGACTTTGTTTTGATAGTGGTGAACTGTATGACCAATCATGTAGCGAATTTTCTTACTAAATTTTATTTGAAGTCTTCAACAGTTTTTAATTTTATTTCACTCGTTTATGGATATTGACGATATACATACGAATGATTGTGCCTCGGAATGTTAAAATCTTAGCATGTGTTTGTTTTCCTATAAATAAAAAAGAGCAAAACCTCTGCTATATTCTAAATTGCAAATGCATGCAAAAAAGTTGTGCCAATTATGCCATGCCTCACTATCTTGAGTTCCTTTTATTTTCTTCTCTCTTTTTTTCAGCCCATCTTTCCCTTTTTCTTCATTGTCCCTTTGCAGAGATATATACCCAGAAAATAAAGCCAAGTCCTCCAAAAGAAGGTACACTATGCATTCATAAATGGGAAAATTACACGTACCTATTCTGAAGTATACACATTTTGCACATATATACCTTAAAATATGGTTTGTTACTTTTACCTACCCTAAAGTATATGTCACAAAACTTTACATCCACTACTCCAACTATTTTTCCGTCCAAGGTGGTAAAATGACCAAAATGCCCTCTAACTACAAATTAAACAACACCCAAATAGACTCTTATGAAATTTTTAAAAAA
>JAYMTH010002177.1:0-13075 GCA_036897465.1 Pelargonium australe
AGGATGAAGCTTTCTGGAAAGAGGTCAGTTCATGTGACCATTTTTTTAGCCTTGTTTAGTATGTTGTTGATTATTCATGGAAACTCTAATGAATCGAAGTGGACAATTAACCATCATCAAATAGATCTTTTAATCTTACATAAAAATGAAATATGTACATCTGGATGGATTGATTCTTAGGAAGAACATTAAAAATGGCTCTTAAACTATCAGGACATGACCAATTGGGTCCCCTTAAGCTAGTGTTATGCTAAAATCCTTGATATTAACTTCCGTTAGTTTTTGTGTCAATTTTGCTGATGCCACATCAATTTTGAAGGGAATTGATATTCATAAGAGTCAAATATACAATATATTTAATAGCGTAATGGTTATCTTTTCTTGATCCAGGAAGAAGGAATTTTGAAAAGCCAAGAGCTGGAAAATGCTGTCTTAGATGCCGAATATGCCAAAGCAAATCAAATTGCATTTTCACTCGAATTGAGATATTTTCTGGCATTTGCAGGTTTTTGTGTGTGTGTATCTATCTTAATTGTGTGCTCTGCAGGAAAAGAGAAGCTGAAGATCATGTAGAGAAAGCCCTTCTTTCACTTGGCATGGTAGAATTTCATCTACTTTTTTAGTATGTAGGAGAATGGAACACCAAGACAAAGCTGTCACATTGCACAGTTTGTTCTTTTCCAACCCTTCAACATCCTTCCTCCAACAGAGAATCTTGAGGTAAAGCCCTTTAACACATGGTATTTTTATAGAGTTCAAGAATCTGGCTTAGAGCCAACCGAGCCAACCAATAAAAACAGAGAATCTTAAGGTAAAGTCCTTTAATATACAGTATTTTTATAGAGTTCAAGAATCTGGCTTAGATTAGCCAACCAATAAAAACCAATGAATTAACTGGGCTGGATAAAAATCCGATCACACGAATGTCCTGATCACGCTAATATCCTGATCACTCACTGAATTTTTAGTTTTTATACATATTATTACTTTTGATTACATGAATGTCCCAATTTTACAAATTATGAATGTCCCGATTACACCAATGTCCCAAATTTACGAATTACAAATTTCTTGATTACACGAATGTCCCGTCACAAGAATGTCATTTTTTTGTTTTGATTAATATTTTTAGTTTTTATTACACGAATGTTTCGATCACACAAATATCCCAATCACAAATGGCTCGTGATTTCATATTATTAGTCTTGATTATATGACTGTCCCGATTGCGAATGTTTTTTTGAGTCATGTTATTGGTTCGATCGGTCATTCCAAGCATTCTTGTTCGGTGGCAATCCATGAGGTGGAGGCTAGACTTGCAATGAAGATAAAGGTTCCCTTCTCATTCTAATTTTAGTGTGGTATTTGAGCCCAATGTGAGGGTGTTTTCAAAGGAGATGTCGAGCATTCAAGAATGGAAGATTTTGAAGAAATGTCTCGGTAAACTTAACCCGGCCCCACCGAATTTCGTTTTGCAAATGTTTGACCATGCTGAAGGATGGGGGTTTCAGTTGTTTAATGGAACAGGTGACTTTCAAGGAAGGTTTAATGGATCAAAGGAGAGCATTGTGATGGGCTTGGAAAATTTTCATGGAGGGCAGAGGAAGGTGCGGTGGTGCAAAACTTTCTTGTTCCAGGGTAGCGTGAGTTTCAAGAGCGTGAGGTTGTAGAAGTTGGAGATTTTGGGGATAGATTTGGGACAGATGTCATGCATGAAAGATATCTTTAGATTTTAGATAATTCAGATAAGGTGGAAGGTTTATTGGATTTGGGTTCGGAGCGTGAATCAATTTTAATTGAGGAATATGGGTCTAATATGGGTCGAGTTATGATCTTTACCGGGTAAACTCATATGGTTTGCTGGATATGGATTTGGACAGCCCGAATTTGCTGGATCCTCTAGATCTAAACTGTCCTCAAGGTCAATGTGATATGTATCCAGTTTTGAACCATCATGTTCCAATCAGAGCTAATTCAGATGTGGTTGAGTTTATTTAGTGCCCGATTGTGGAGTAGGTATTCTTAGGGAGGAACTATCTAGAAGCAAATCTTTCTGTCCTTATTTGGGGTCGATAAATAAAACCCTCATTGTCCTCATTCCTAAATCAGACCACCCTTAAAAGTCAAAGGACATTAGACCTATAAGTTTTTGTAATGTTCTGTACAAAAAAATTTCTAAAACCATATCTAATAGGCTGAAAAGGTGATTGGATCTCTGATCTCTCCTTACCAAAATGGTTTTGTTCTATGAAGGAGAATCCAAGATAATATCATTCAAAGGAGAAACTTTAAAGTAGCTCTTAGGATGGATGTTAGCAAGGATTATGACAGAGTCGGGTGAGATTTTCTTATGGAAGTTATGAGAACCTATGAATATTTTGGAAAATGGAGAAGTCTGATCTTCTGGTGCATCTTTTCAGTTTCTTATAGCATCTTTATAAATGGCACGAGATCGGAATGGTTCAAGCCTGGTTAGGGTCTCCAGGAGATCCTTTGTCACCTTATCTATTCTTTCTTTGTGCGGAAATGTTATCTAAGAGATTGGATTTGAACCATCACGTTCCAATCAGCCACCCAAGTTGCTTGGCCTCAGTATTTTTAGAAATGGTCCCAAAATCAATCATCTTCTTTAGACCCTCTCTGGAGAATTGTGATCATCTACTTTTTCATAGTCTTTTAAGGGTTTTCTATAGATCCCTTATAAGCTTAAGGTTTTTGCTTAGAAAGTCATTTATAATGCTCTTCCTGTAACTAGTAATTTGGCAAGAATAAAGATTGTGGAGTCTAGTACCTACAAGATTTGTGGTGCTCATCTGGAAGATATGGTCACCTCTCTCAATCATGTCCTTTCAGGCTCTTGATTTCAAGTCCATAATTAAAGCATCTTTCAGGCTCGATCTTGATTTTATCTGCATTATCTATTGCTAAATACTGTAACATTTCTAATTGTGGTATTCTATGTGATTTGCTCTCCATAAGCAGGGATTTATATCTGCAAACTTTTAGCAGAGGATACAAAGATTTTGATGAGCATGGTTAATGTTTCCTTTTGTAAATGGGCCTCTAGATATGTTGTTAAAGGGGCTCATAACTCAGCTAAACTAGGGAGTAGCGGTTTGTACAAAGCTTGGTGTTGTATGGACAATATTTATTCTTAATTTAATCGAATTTTATATGTCAAAAAAAAAAAAAAAGACCTTCCATATCTTCATGAAATATGTAAGGTAATATTTTTTAGAAGAAGATTGACCCGCATGTGTGTTTATTTCAAGTGTGATACATGTGCGTCTTAATTACAAATTATAATCGGTTTGATTAAAAAAATTTATTGGTCGCATTTTGATAGAAAAATATAGTAGTTTCAAACATCACTAGTGTCGTTATAAATATTTATTGACGTAATTTTTTTTAGTAAACCACTTATAAGCGATGTAGTTACAAATATTATATTAGTGCGCGTTTTAACATTTACAAGTACACATATTGGATTGGCTAGTTAAATTGGGCCGTGGTCTCACTGGCCCAATTCCTAGACTGCTCGAAATTATTGTGAAACTTGATGAGATCTGGACGAATTTGCATACTGGGCCAAATATGCTTGATACATAGGCCCAATTTGTTGGTCTAGTGAAGAATTAAGATAGTAGTCTAAACAAGCCCATCTCATATAGTAAAAAGGCCCAACTGTTGGCCCATCTAAAAAAACTTCTCTATCTTTCAAGCTTTGTGTCATAGACTTGACGGTCCAACTCTTGGTTGGTTAAAGATAGTGGACAGTACACTAACATGCGTGTATTGATTGAATGATAAATAAGAAAGTTGGATGCCTGAGTATATATAATGGGTGAGAGAGTTTACATGTATCTTTTTATCTATAAGCGACGAGACAACATATCTATAAAAATCAATGTTTATCATCTTTTAATGAGAGACGTCACTATTTAGTTGTTAGTTCTTCTGTTAACCCTACATATCTCACCTTATATCGTCGGTAAGGAGGTTCGAACCTGAGTCCTCAAAGAAAATCTAAAACACATCAACCGCTTGACCCAACTTGTCTGGATAGTTTACATGTATCTTTGATTTACTCGTAACTGAAGTATTTATTAATAATATTTCTGGTGGCCTTTGTTATCGACTATATGGTCGGTTTTTAAAACATTGGTATAACTAATACATTAGACAATTGAAAATTTAAGGGTACATGACATTAACGCGGAATATTCTCCCGAATTTAGGGTTTCATGTGACGCGTCCCATGTATAAATAAGCGCATTGTCTGAAGATTGAGCTGTGTACTCACACTCACTCACAGAAGCAAAGAATTAGGGTTTTGAACTTCAGCGAAGAAAATGGAACAAACCTTTATCATGATCAAGCCTGACGGCGTCCAAAGAGGGCTCGTATGTATCTATTACACTCTATCTATTTTTTCGGGTTCGATTTTGATTGGATATATTTTTTCTTTTGGTTGTTAGAAAATATTGTGAAGCGGTAAGAAAATTGTTAGATTTATATCTATTTATTTATTTTTTATTGTTCGGACATAAATTTCTGGTAAGATTGTTTATCTGATCAGGAGTTTTTAGTTGGCGATTTTTAGAATAGTCTATGATTAAGCTTGGAGATAGGCATAGATCAATTTGGCCTAATGTTTTGAATTTTAATTTCTCAGGTTGGTGAAATCATTTGCAGATTTGAGAAGAAGGGTTTCTCTTTGAAAGGTTTGTAGATCTCCATACATCATTCCATGGTGTTCTTATAAGATTATTTATGTATTATTTTGTTTAATTTGGTTGGTTTTTCATTAATATTTGTCTTAATCTGAATTTAGGTTTCAATTACCTATTTTTATTGGATAAATATTTCTAAATAAGTGTTTAGTTTCAAAATGAGTGTTTATACTTGAGTTAACAAAATGTATTAGTATTTGTAAACAAATCTAGTTGCAATTGGCAACTCGGATTTGTTTTGAAAATTTTGAGATTTCAATTAAAAATACAATGTTTGAATCATAGAATTTTAAAAGATAAGAAAAGAGTTGTCTTTCAAATTGTTTTTGTAAGTCATATTTTATTGCTATTTGATTTGGCCCAAGTTTTGTTGAGTATATAAACATTTCATTTTGTTCATATCAGCATTTTAAATGAAATTTTAGTTCACAAACACAGAATAGAATTATTTAATGAATTTTTAGGTGTTTCTAAGGTATGTTTGTAGTTACCTTTTATAACCTTTTATATTCAAGTTTGACTTGCCAGGTCTTTTTTGTTTGAATTGAATTAGATTTCCACAGAATTTGTATGAGTATCTTGTCTAGGTAGGAGTCATTATTTATTTAAGTCAATTGTTTTTCTTCCAAGAATTATTGCTGATAAACTAAACCATTCTATGTAAAAATTTCCCCAAAATTTTAGGGCTGAAGTTTGTAACGGTTGAGCAAGCTTTTGCCGAGAAGCACTATGCAGACTTGTCATCAAAGCCATTCTTCAATGGTTTGGTTGAATATATTATTTCTGGTCCGGTCGTTGCTATGGTTTGGGAGGGCAAGAATGTTGTTTCCACTGGCCGAAAGATAATTGGAGCCACCAACCCAGCAGACTCTGCTCCCGGAACTATTCGTGGTGATTTCGCTGTTGAGATTGGCAGGTAAATATGCAATCTATTTACATACATGGAACTAAAATTTTCATTTCAACATCTTTTCCTTAGTGATGAATTAATCTATGTGAAATCATGTATGAATTAAATTTGATCAACATATGTTGTCGGCTTGTGAAATTACTACTTAACTCATTTCTAGGATCAGCTCTCTCCTCAAAACTCATTAATAACCATGCTATTTTCTTGCTGTGCAGGAACATCATTCACGGAAGTGATGCAGTTGAGAGTGCAAGGAAAGAAATTGCACTGTGGTTCCCGGAAGGCACTGTCAACTGGCAGAGCAGCCTTCACTCTTGGATCTATGAGTAAAATTTTGCATTTTATTAGCTCTCATCGTTATTGTTGTCAGTGTCTACCCATGAATTATGTAAAACATTAGCAAGCTTTTGCATCCAGCCTTCGGGGTAGTGATTTGTGATTTCAATATGGTACTTGAATTGCGTGAGATAAAATAACCGGACTTATGCGTATTGTTGTTTTCTGGAGAAATGTTTTGTGCTAGATCATTTGGTTATCACTTTCTTTGCTTCTATGTTAGTTTCTGGGTTGATGTCTTTTTGCTGTTTGATCATTATTTGGATTTTGGTTTGATTAGTTAAGAAGTATATGAGCTCGGTTATGCGTGACTAATTTGACTATCTTAGAACTATACAACTTGATGAAAAAGACCAATGTTTTTAAAACCAAACTAGGAAGTGACCAAGTCATGTTGTTTGGTCAGTTGGTTTGGCTGCCTAAGTCGTCTACTATATGTATATACATGCCTTGTATTATATTTGGGGTGTAGACAATATAACAATGCTAATAGTAACATTCAAAAAAAAAAAAAAAATAGATAAGTAAATTTTATAGTTCCAAAACTCAATATCTAAGTGGGCACCGAAGCGGACCCCTCTAGCTAACGACTATTTACGACCCTCGACGAAAATATGTTTTTAGTATAAATACTCCCTCCTAGACAAGAGGAATGATCCAAAACTTTTGCCATTAATCTGTTTATTTCTATTAAAAAGTCTCTAATGTTTGAGCTTTTTGGTTGAGACTTTTACTCTCACGTCCAAATCGGTGTTTTGCATTAGCTTAATGATGTTTATGCCTCGCGTATGCAACTGTTTCTCTACCAAGATTCAAGAAGCTCTCAAATTATTGCATTTAGAACATTTTTAAAAGAAATACATTAACACATGGATAATACGATAAACACATCTTAGTGTGCCAACATGACCGAGTCAAGTAAGATGCATCAAGAGTCGTCCGTCTTAGCGCTATCGCATGGTAGCCGCTCATAACTCACGTTAGAACATAATGAATGAAAGAACGAAAGAACGAGCGTATAAGAAAATTAAGAATCATATGCTCACCAAATGATATATAGAATTCATGTTAGAACAGAGGACAACTGAAATATGAAGAGAAATTGAACATATTAGAAAATTAATGTTCATGTGCTCACCACATGAAGAGAAAAAGCATAGTTTTCCATTAGTTTTGAACAACAAAAACTAGCAATAAAGTTTAGATTAGTTGACAATTCTTGAAAATGATTTAAATTGCATTTATATCTTTTTTCTTTCAAATAAAAAAACTTATATTTCATTTCAAAGTTGAAAGTTAAACAATATTTAGAAAATCAAACAATTTCAAAGTATAGGATAAAAATCACCATTTGAATTCAAATCTTGACCCACAAAATGTGATTTTGTTTTGATCCTTAATTATTTTTCATGTACCCATCAAATGCTTTTTCCTCTTCACTTTCCTTGGAGGTGGTGTGATGAATAAATCTGTTTGCATGCTCATAAAAACAATCATGACATTAGCAGACACAAACATTAACCATCATTAACAAACAAAAAATAAAATAAAATAAAATAAAATAAAAAGTGGATGTTGTGTACATGACACAATGATTCATGTGCCTCTTACCTCCTCCCACGTCCACATCCAACCCATCTGAATCTCCACGGGTAATTATCACCTGCATCACCCATCAGATCACCGTTCCACCATCAACGGCTCCTGTTCCTCCAAGTTCAAATCCCACACTCAATCAGGTCCGTATAAATTGCCTTCCTCATTCGCGGTCTCTCTCTCTCTCTGCCATTTTCTCTTACTTGTCTTCAACTGTAACTAAAAGAAAAAAAATATCTATATTCTCTTCTAAATTGTCAGTCGTGTTGCTCGCAGATATTCCCTCTCTCTCTCAGATTAGCGGGAATCTGAAGCTAACTGTTGATTTGTTTGGAGCTCTGGAGTTTCTTCAAGTTTCAGATCCAAAACACTGCAAGTTCTGAGCAGAGCAGAGCAGAGCCGGAGGCTGTTGTTCAGGTGGTCCGCTCCTGTCTCTGCGCTTCTTGATTTCGGTAAGTTTCGTTACCTTTTTGCTTGCTTTTCGTGGAGAAAATTTGCTGTGTATGATCATGATCTGACTTGTTGTTTTGATTTTTCGTTTGAAGCTGATCTCGACTTCATTTTTCTTGACTTTGATTTTCGTTTTTGCAGAGCTTGAATCAAAACCTAAGTGGAATTGAGAACTGTCTGGTTGTCCGGTGGAGTTGATTTTTTTGTTGTGGAGCCATCTAGTCTGCTTAGATGGCGATTGACATAGCTTCTCTGGTGATGAAAGCGGGTCTGGCTGCATCTGATCACAAGTCAATTGTTTCCATGAACCTGTTCGTTGCTCTTCTTTGTGCTTGTATTGTACTTGGTCACTTGTTGGAGGAAAATCGATGGATGAATGAGTCCATTACAGCCCTTGTTATTGTGAGTTTGTACTGCACTTGCTCTCTTATTATAGATAATGTGTGATCGTGTATTTCTGTTAATGTGAATTATTAGTATTTAGTTTGTGGTTGTTGAGATTGATTCTTTCAGGGCTTGGGCACTGGAGTTGTGATTTTGCTTACAACTGGAGGAAAGAGCTCCCATCTTTTAGTGTTCAGTGAAGATCTTTTCTTCATCTACCTCCTTCCGCCAATTATTTTTAATGCCGGGTGAGCTGGAGAATTTGCATCTAATATTTGATTTTTAATGCAAGTTGCGTTGGCTCTCTTGTTCTGTTTAACATTTGAGTCTGGAAACCTAGATTGGAAATGATGAGTGATGCTATCAAGGTTAAGTTTTCAAACAAATGCTGGTATCAAGTCAATGGATTTGCAAGAATCTACATACCTATGATCAGTAATGGATTTGAATTATCATTGGAAAGGAAATTATTTGTTGAAATAAAAAGTTCCAGTTACTCCAAAAAGATTTTATTCAAAGATGAAAAGGGGAAAAGGGGAAATGAGCTCCCATTTCTACTAAAGAGTCATCACTTTGTTAACTTTATGTTTTATGCTATATATATATATATAAAAGACAACTACTTGCTTATTTTGTGGTTAGTATGGCTTCAGAATATTGAGCCCCGAAACATTGCAATTTTCATGATCTTTTTCTTCACAGTTAGTTTGTTTCACTTTTTGCATTCTGTGTTATCATGTGAAATTTAAATAGGAGTCACTGGATGGAAGCAACAAAATTATTACCTTTGAAACTTGGTTATTTAGTTTGTTACTGCCACCCTTGCCAGGTTCCAGGTGAAGAAGAAGCAATTCTTTCGCAACTTCATGACTATCATGCTGTTTGGTGCAGTTGGTACTCTAATATCCTTTGCCATAATATCAATGGGTATGCGGAACAGCTTAATAGTTTTCATTTTCTTAAGCTATGCTTGATGTAAAAGTCAAAAGAAGTATGATAGTTGAGGGTATGTATATACATTATAAGTCTGGCGAGTAGATGTGGCCCATACAAAGGTTGAACTTTGTTTTTGTTGTTTATATCAATTCAAACAAGAAAAATAAATTTTAAAGCTCTATATACTTCAAGCCTGCTTTTTTAGTCGACAAATCCTCTTGGTTAGTGAAATGTACATGTTCTTTTGTAAGGTACTCCAATCAGACAATGTTCTTGACATATTGTCCTCTACTCATTTGTTGGTTTTTTCTTGTTTGTTTGCTTTTGTAAAACACTTTAATGGAACAGCCTAAGTAGATGGTTGATTCAGGCTGAATTCATCACATCATATTTGACAGACCATTAAGTGGTATCTGTATGCAAAAGGATGTTTTAATGAGTTCGGCATACTTAGAAGGACATGAGATCCAAGTAATTACAGTTCATATTGGAATCTAGTTCTCCAGAATCTAAAAGCTAATTCTTTCCTGTGAATTGTTAGTTATTTTGAACTACCAATTGAATTTTCCTGTTACCTTAATCTACTATTATGAGACCATATAGTTAAATATATGGGTATACGTCAGTTCCCTTTGCGCTGTATACATACTACTCTGGTTGACAGCTACACTAGTTTTATTTCTTGTGGGCCTCTTCTCATACGTCCATTTGAATTAGGCTTGCCTATATATGTTTTTATGGCTATTTAGATATCATCTGCTGTCATACTGTACCAGCACGGGGGAGTGGTTTGGATAAATATTTGATGCTCTAAGATGCAAACTAATATCAGTGTATTCTACTTAGATTTGTGCTATATTTTCTGCTTTCTTTTTCATCAATTCTTTCTTTCTTTTGACCCCAGGTGCTACACACTTTTTTAAGAAAATGAATATTGGTTCCCTCGAGATTGGAGATTACCTTGGTATATTCAATATTTTATGCTTTGTAATTTTTGTATAGCTCACACATTTGTCAGTCATCAGTCGTCTCACTCTTTCTTCATTGTAGCAATTGGGGCTATATTTTCTGCTACAGATTCTGTTTGCACGTTGCAGGTAAAGTGGATTCTTAAATCTGAAGTATTCTTAGAATTTTCTTCTTTTTCCTTTCTTTTAATTTATTTTTTATTTTTTTATTCTACAAAGAAATCATTTGGAACTTGATGCATCCATATCATTTGTTCAGGTGCTTAATCAAGATGAGACACCTCTACTGTACAGTTTGGTTTTTGGGGAAGGTGTAGTGAATGATGCTACATCAGTGGTGCTTTTTAATGCAATCCAGAGCTTTGACCTAACTCATATCAACTCAAGCATTGCTTTGCAATTTGTTGGCAACTTTTTATATTTATTCATCTCGAGCACTATGTTGGGAGTTTTTGTAAGTCTTTCTATGCGTGTGCTTTTGCATGAAAGCTCTTACATTTTCTTGCACTTGTTTATATTATTGCATGACATTCAATTTTTATTTCCTGCAGACTGGACTGCTTAGTGCATACATCATCAAGAAACTCTATTTTGGCAGGTCCGTAAATCAGTAATGTGGTAGTCATTTCACTTTATAAAGTGTTATTTTGTTTAATTTATATACAATGAAGTGCATTATTTTTCTATACTGATAATTCAGAAGTCTAAAGCTAACGAACTTACGAGGCATAGCAATGCAGTTGCAAGTGTTGAAACAAGTCTCTTTTTGTTTCTACACCTGCACCTGGTGCAGTTGTGATAGAAGTGTCAGAACTGATCTACTTTTACGGGCTAATAAATATTATATTTTTAATTATATACACAACTCTCTTTTTTATTTGCTTACTCAATTGCTTACATAAGTCATTGGTACAGATACCAAAAGTAAATACTGTAACTGTCTTAGGAGATTGATTTACATTCTATTAGGCAATGTTCTTATACTTGATATCCTTGCATCTACCAGGCACTCTACTGACCGTGAGATTGCTATTATGATTCTGATGGCATACCTTTCATATATGTTGGCTGAAGTAAGATTTCCATGAACTTCTTGTATACCTGATATACCTTTACTATGGCCTGTTTTTTTCTTTTTCTTTTTTTTTTTTTTATTGGTTAGAAGCTTGCTTGAAGATATAGTCTGGACTTAATGTTAAAATCTTGATGTCTTCCAGCTCTTCTATCTAAGTGGCATTCTCACTGTATTCTTTTGTGGGATTGTTATGTCTCACTATACGTGGCATAATGTGACAGAAAGTTCAAGAGTTACAACAAAGTAAGTTTATTTTAATTTATGCAAGTTGAGAAAAAATAAAACAACTGATTGCTCATTCTGCTCTTGTCTCTTAGAAAGCTGTGGCCAAGCTGTCATGTCACTAACATTATCATTTCTCTGCACACCATGACAGGCATGCTTTTGCAACTCTATCATTTGTTGCTGAGATCTTTATCTTTCTATATGTTGGCATGGATGCCCTAGATATTGAGAAGTGGAGAGTAGTGAGCGACAGGTAACGTTTAATGCATGATAGGAGAAGTTCCCTTGAAATAAATCATTATAATTTGTTAATTTATTTTTCAACCTTTTTGTTTCCATGATCAGCCCTGGAAAATCAATTGGCGTAAGTTCTATATTATTGGGATTAGTTCTTGTTGGAAGAGCGGCCTTTATTTTCCCCTTATCCTTTTTATCCAATTTGACGAAGAAGTCTGCGCATGACAAAGTAGACTTGAAGCAACAAGTATGAAATTCATGCTAGTTTTTTGTGTTCCCATATTACTTGAAAGGATTAATGCGTTCAACTATATCAAACCACCCTCTGTTTTTTTCTTTTTGTTTCAGGTTACAATATGGTGGGCTGGTCTTATGCGTGGTGCTGTTTCTATGGCACTCGCTTATAATCAGGTAAAAGATAGGTAGATATACTTTTCAGTCTATGTCAGTACATAAATGTGGATTTGTTTTGGAATGAGAGGATGGTTAGCCATTGAGAAAGACACCTTATAAAGGTTGCATTACCCTCTCCATGATATATTGCAAATGGTAAATCATATGGCATGTGAATGATTGGGTGATGGAAAATGAACCATTTTTTTTCTTCTAAAGGATTGGAATTTGGGTAAGGAAGAGGGTTTTTTAAACCAAGGATGTCTGCATTCCGCGTAGACATATACTTGTTGAGAGGACTTGATTAAATAGATTGTTACTTTAAAGGGAATTTTTTCATTGACCATATGTATTTATGTGTATATATTGCTTGGCATATAAAACAAATTATTGTGTAATGAATTCATTATATTTTATGCATGCAGTTTAGCAGATCAGACCATACCCAATTGCACGGGAATGCACTCATGATAACCAGTACTATAACAGTTGTGCTTTTCAGCACGATGGTAAGGCATCATTTCATCTGTTCATCACTAGTGCAATAATTTTCATTTGTATTTTAAGTAATGTTTTGTGTCATTTGTATTGTAAGTAATGTGTTGTGTACTACTTATTTGATTTCTATTACTACCGCCTACATGCATTGGGCTAAAATATGGTGCCGATTTAAGACTTGCGGTCATCTACAACCTAATGTTTTCCTTATTTAGAGGAAAACGCCAAACCCCTTAAGGTATCGTTTGGGAACAATATTTTTGATAAGAGAAAGTGAGGGTGATAAGGGCAAGTTGGTGGTCAAAGTAGAATACTACGTTTGGAAAAAAAGTCA
>JAYMTH010002178.1:0-13072 GCA_036897465.1 Pelargonium australe
CAGAGTGAGCTCCGAGAACGTAGAGCGCGCCGTGAAGGGTCTCCTGAGCTGGCGCAACTCCAAGACACAGACCGAGAAGCCGCAGCTTCTGGAAGAAGACGAGTTCGTGTACCTGATCCTAACCCTCAAGAAAATCCCCCCAAAGGACCGGACCAATCCGTACAAAATCCCCCTCCCGCACTCGCTCCACGCCGCCGATTCCAACGAGCTCTGTTTGATCTTCGACGACAGACCTAAGTCGAAGCTCAGCAAAGACGATGTCAAGAAGAAGATCAAGGCCGAGAACATTCCGGTCTCCAAGGTCATCAAGCTGACCAAGCTGAGGACCGATTACAGGCCGTTCGAGGCCAAGAGGAAGCTCTGTGATTCGTACGATATGTTCTTTGCCGACAAGAGGATTGTTCCATTGCTCCCGAAGCTGATCGGTAAGCACTTCTTCAAGAAGAAGAAGATTCCGGTGCCGGTCAATTTGAGTCACAAGAATTGGAAGGAGCAGGTTGAGAGGGCTTGCGGCTCGGCGATGCTGTACTTAAAGACTGGAACTTGCAGCGTTTTGCGAGTTGCTAGGGTTTCGATGGGCGAGGAGGAGATTGTGGAGAATGTGATGGCAGCGATTGAAGGTGTGGCGGAGATTGTGCCGAGGAAGTGGGGGAATGTGAGGTCTTTTCATGTGAAATTGCTGGAGAGCTTGGCGCTGCCGGTTTATCAGACTGTGCCGGATGTGAAGTTGAAGATTGAGGGGTTGAAGGATAAGGAGGAAGAGGAAAAAGAGGCTGTTGAGAAGAGTAAAGATGAGAAAGATGGGAATAAGAAGAAGAAGAAGAAGACATCAAAGAAGGGCCGGATTCATGAGGTTCGGTATATGGATACTGACATTGGCGAGGTGGTTGATGAAGATGAATTGGGTGGTGATGATGATGATTTGGAAATGACTGATGCTAAGAATGATGAAATGGGCAGTGGTGGTAAGAAGAGGAAGAAGGCGGGTAAAGTGAAGGGCAAGAGGGAGACTGATGAGGATTCGCCGAAGAAAGTGGCTAAGACAAAGAAAGATGTGTTGGAAAATGGTGAGAATTTGCCAAAGAAGGTGGCAGATAAGGCGAAGAAAGGTGGTGTGAAGCCAAAGAAAGGTGGGTTAGCTGTAGAAGAATCGGGTGGGAAGGAGAAGAAAAAGAGCAGCATCGTGAAATCGAAGAATGTGGAAATGAAGGTCAAGGATAAGAAAACGAAGAAAAGTCTGGCAGCTTAATGATCTCATCGCAGGCTCAAGCTTTGGTGAATTTTTCTCTCCTTTGGAGTAATTTGCTGCTCACTGGATTTATATCTAATGAGTTTTGATTTATGTAAAAGTAGTAGTCTTTTTTGGGATGAGTATCTTACATTATGCCTTTACATTTTCCAATTATAAATTTTGTTGGGTTTTTATTGTTCAATTTGTTGCATTTCTTGATATATTTCTTACATTATGCCTTGCATTTCATAAGAATCTCATTATATGGCATATGAATGCAAATGCTTTTAAGGTGCTCGGTGAAATTTATTGATTCCAATGTGGATTAACCTCAATATTTTTCTCACAATCTCCCGACTTTGATATTCCCTCACCGTAATTATTATATGTGACTTGTAGTTTTCGGTTTCTCCATCTATGTAACCAATATTTGTAATGTAAGCTTTACATTTATGGCCTGTAGAAGCACTCAGGTGGAAGTCCAAGCTTGAACCTTGGAGGGTCATTGCAGTAGTTGTAAATCATGTACTGCTTCTGCAGCTCCAGCATTCGCTTGTGGGAAGCATTATCAATTTCATGGTTCCACCATGTACGGGTTGGGTCACACCTTGAGCCAGGTTCGCATGAGTCGACTTTGAAATTCCTGTAAGTGGCAACATATGGAGCATCTGCATAGTCTGTTCTGTTGAATCCTACTCCTAGATCTGCCCAGGTACCGGCGTCCCAGATGGTTGCGTACAGGCTCATTGGTCTTGTGGGGTAGACGAATCTTGGAACTGATCGGTACACATTTCTGTGTTCTCTTATGGGTTGTTCATCAACCAAGATTCTGCAGAGCAAACACAAATTGATTCAAGTCAGTACATTGATTTGATGTCTGTTCTAGATTGAAATGTGTGGTCTAAGTCAAGTACTCAAGTGTCCTGTTAAGTTGTATGACCCGAGTAGTGTATCAAGTAGTGTTGGCCATGTGAGACTGTGTTCAACATCTAGTACACGTAGACCCATCGGCGGGCCAATTATCAAGTTTTGATATTATGTTAAGTTGTCCGATTCAAATGTTTGATATTATGTTAAGTTGTCCGATTCAAATGTTTAACTCAACTGGTATATCAAGTAATGGTGATGACACGCGATAGACTTGAATAGAAAGCAACAATTCTATCAAGCCGAGTCAGTTGTGATGTGTAACAATGTTCAAACCTCACATCCAGACCGATATCTATGACACAACTCACATAATTCAACTAGTATATCAAGTGGTGTAAGTCATTACGTGTGTTGGTGATGTGGAAGAGTGTTCCGCATCACCTCACATTTAGATCGATTGCACATGATTGAGATATCAGATGACATAACTCAACCAACATATCAAGTGATGTCAATTGTTACATGTTGATGATGTGGGATAGTGTTCAACACCACCTCACATCTAGATGGCCAGAGAGGGATGACACATATCATGTTGAGTCGAATGACTCGAAATATTAAGTTATTAGATGACGTGACTTTGCGACTACAAATACATCAAGTGATGTTAATTCTCACGTGTTGGCAATGCAAGACAGTGTTCAACGCATTACATGATGCGAAAAGGATTCCATATAATGCTGTAGATGTGAAAGTCCTCTGTAGGATCAAACCAAAGATAGAATTGTTGCTCTCTCCCACCTTCTCCTTTTCCGAAAATATTTGTATGCAACACATACGGATTCCCAGTTGTGTTCCCCAAGAACTCTAGGTCTATCTCATCCTGAGTCCCGTCTCCGGGTGATTGGAGCTGCAAATTCACATTCGAATCCTTCAAATTTCTACATCAACCAAATGGAAATGAGTAAAAAGAAAAAGAATCTGCAATTTCGAAACACTTACATAAAATGTTGACACAATGCCAGCAGTGTTACCACGGGGCATCTTCCATAGCACGTCAAATCTTCCGAAATGGAATTGGCGTTTAAATTTTACACCGGACCCTGATTGCCTGTCAATAGCAAGGGTAAGTTGTTCCCCGTCTGGTGAAATTTGTGTGCGCAAATTGTCCCATATAACGAATGTGTTCAAGAAACTTTCAGAGACGACTGATTTGATGGAAATGTATGTGCACAACAAGAGGATGGATAAAATGGAGGATCCCATTAGAATTCGGACAGTTCTTTCCTGTAGGAAATAAATTAAATTTGGAAAGGTTTTGCATGGCCCGACACAAATTGATTAATTACTTGCTATAAATAGAATTATCCTGGATTTTAGATGGCAAATGTGATGTGAAACTTGAAATAGAAACGTAGAAACCCCAAAATGGAAAGGGCAATGTGTGGTGTGAGAGATGTGCAAGTAAAAAAAAAAAAAAAAAAAAAAAAACATCACTATTAGCACAAGTGCACCACTGCCACCATCACCAGCTGAAATATTTTTGCAACTATAACTTCCACCATTACAACTGAGTGACACCCCATTAAAGAACTCAATAATCATTGCTACTATACTGCTATTGTTAGTAATCCTACTTTCACCTTCACTGGCACACCCAAACCAACTGCTGTCTTGTCCACATCATCACACGATACATATTCCATCTTTATACCATATTCACCCTTACTATCACTTGATGGTTAAAATACCCACTTTGACAAAAAAATATGAATTAAGGAATTTCGTTTGTATTAGATTGTGTGAATTCCTTGATTTTATAAACGTTGAGTGAGGGAGAAGAATACTAATAAGGGATCCCAAAGAGTTTTGCTAAAGGATTAATGTAGCTGACCACAACATTGTTTGATAAATGGCTTGGTGTTTGTTGTTGAGCAATATGTTCTTAGTCTAAACAAGCAGTTTGTTTTAATATCGTAAAGTTGGATTTTCTGTGTTGGGAGTGTATGTTATTTACTGGCTTGTCACCATCTGTATTTTTTATCCATTTTGCAGGACTGTACCATTAGATCCTGTGACTTTGATACTGAGCAAACTTTTGTTCTGCATTCCCCTGAAAAAAAGACGGATCACATTTCTTCTGATATGGAAGTCCATCTTGCTCTGACACCTCTCCAACCTGTTGTGTTTTTCGGTTTCCATCGAAGGATGAGTGTTACAGGTTTCCTTCAAAATTATCTTGTATTATTAAGTACTTTAACATTTTACTGGTATGCTCTTAGTTTTATTCTCCTTTTCTCTCCTCAATATAACATCCCTTGATACCAAATGTATTCATTTGCTTGGTTAAGTCTCTTATTTATCTACTTTTGAACTTTGTATGCATAAAGTTGTTGGGACTGTTGAAGGGGGAAGAGCACCAACGAAAATTAAAACAGACTTGAAGAAACCTATTATCAATCTTGCTTGTCACCCTCGTCTCCCTGTCTTGGTAACATGCTTAGTCTGCAGACATGAAAGACTTCTAGATGCTATATTCATTCTTCTGGGAGTCTTTGTAACTGTTTGTTATTTTCTGTGCCTGTCCAGTATGTTGCTTATGCAGATGGTCTGATTCGAGCATACAACATCCATTCCTACGCTGTTCGTTACACTCTACAAAGTGAGATGGGAGTACCACTTAACATCTCTTGCTGAAGATGATATATACAACAGCTTTTTGAATAACATATTTGAGTCACTGTCGTTGCTTATTTTTGGCAGTTGATAACACCATAAAGCTCATCGGTGCTGGTGCATTGGCTTTTCATCCAACACTGGAGTGGATTTTTGTTGGTGATAGACGGGGTACGCTTTTGGCATGGGATGTTTCAACTGAGAGACCTTGTATGATTGGAATGTAAGTTCTTCAGGAATATGCCTTTTCCCCTAGTGGCTGACCTGCTACTTCCAAAAGTTATTTGTTAGTCAGCGCCTTGTTCTGTGTTAACAGAGGATAAAATAGGTGACTGCATGCCCACTATAGGGAATGATATAGAAAAAAGGAGGTTTAAGAGTTGTATAATTCAAATGAAAAAAGAAGAAGACATCACTCCATTGGGACTAATTCAATGTGATTTATACTGACTAAGAGGAGTTCTAACTTCTAAATAATTTGTATACTGAGTTTTCTATTTTATGTTTCATTGATCTATTGCACAATATATCGTGGATGACAAAAACTTTCTATCCTAGCACCTTGCATTCATCGCTTCATCTCTGTTCTGGAGTATGTTGTTAGGTTGTCAATTAGATATACCAGTGGAATAGGCCTTGGAAGACTAAATTAAAGGGTTTCAGATCCATGAAAAGTTAGATAGCTCAGGGAAGTCTGGTATGGGTTTTAACCCCGGGGCCTAGCAAAGAAGAAAAAAGGACTCTATATGTGTGTGTACATATATTTCCCCACTTTATTGGGAATTGTAATGTTCCAGAAAATTTCACTAGACATTTCTTTGGTGTTCACTGAATTTTAAGAATTGTTTGCTTCTTCTCAAGTTATATGGTAACAATTGTTTCATAAAATGATAAAAAAATTATATTAATCATGTTTAGAATTTTTCAGATTTGATACTCTGATTTCAACAACTCCGAGCTTCGCACAAACTTGCTGTGATTATTCACTATATATATAAAACTGACAGTTGTTGAAAAGAAAAAGTTATTATTCTGTTTCTGTTTTTCATTCCCCATGTTTCTGTTGAACTGAATTCCAATGTTCTATTTTATGACAATTTCAGAACACAAGTTGGTTCCCAACCAATTATATCAGTTGCTTGGCTCTCTATGTTGCGGTTACTTGTCACCCTCTCCAGAGATGGAACTCTTCAAGTGTGGAAGACAAGGGTGATGCTTAATCCTAACAGACCTCCAATGCAAACAAACTTTTTCGAGCCTGCTGGTTAGCTAACTTTTGCAACTCCTAATTGTACTCTGGGTAGAATGTTGAGTCTCACTTACGAAATATGCTCTCAGTTTTCTTCTTGTTCTTGTTATTTCTTTTTGTTTCCTTGCCTTCGCGCAACAGCATGATTGCTGCCTTATGACCTTAAGACGGGTTCAAGTATGGGAAACAACCTATCTGCAAAAGTAAGAGTAAGGCTGCATACAATATGACCCTCCTTAGATCGGATAATTGTGGGAACCTCCGTTTGCAACCCCTCCCATAATTCTCTTTTGTTTCTTTTTTGCTCATTCAATGTTTGAATGATAACATCCCCATTTTTTTTATAACAAAAAAACGTTATATGAAATCAATAATATTTTGTATTTTTTTTATTGCAGTTTTTGCCTGTCCTGTAAAATTAGACTGACTGATAATCCACACGTTTTGTTTTGCAGCAATTGAATCAATTGATATACCTCGCATTCTGTCTCAGCAGGGTGGAGAAGCAGTTTACCCTCTACCACGAATCAAATCTTTAGAAGTTCACCCAAAATTAAATCTAGCAGCTCTCCTTTTTGCAGTTTAGTGCAGCTACTTACATCATCTATGCTTGGCTTGTTAGTTGAAGTCTGAAGCATTTTTCTAATTTCTATTTTATTTTTTCCAACAGAATATGACAGGTGGAGACAATTTGAGAAATAGGGATGCATACTCTCGGGAAGGAAGGAAACAACTCTTTGCAGTTTTGCAAAGTGCCAGGGGATCTTCAGGTTATTATTTGTATCATATGGGAATATCAACTTGGATTATACATTTCATCATGGATTCATGTGATTACCTGTTCCATGCGTGGCTTCATTTATAGTTTTTTACTTTTTCAAAAATACTGTGTAGGTTCTAAGATGTGCATTTCGTAATACTATATGATTCTTCTTTTGCAATTCCTAGATTTTCAGAAACTCGTCATTTTATTTCAGAGGTTTATGTTTGACTATGAGTGACTTCTTACTCGTATCTGGAGCGCAGTGGTTGTCCAATATTAGTTATTTGACAGTATTCATTCAAATTAGCTTTTCAGTTCTATGCTGTCATCTTTTCTTGTAGTCAAGAGGGGGAAAAAGAAAAAAAAAGAAATGCAATGGGTATGTAGTGGGAAATTATCATCCTCTGCGTTGAAGATAGAATGTGTAATTGTTGTAGCTATAGTGATGTCCAGGGCACAAAGCTATTTCTGATTTTTGAATGTTTGATTAATATTCTGGAAATCTCGCCAAATTTATTTATTCCATACTCACCTGCCGAGACTGAGTTGGATGTTCCCTTACACTTGTACTCTTCTTTATCCATAAACTTATATTTTCTGAATGTTTCCTAAGATTCTTTTTATTATATTCCCCAACCATATCATTTTGCTAGCTGTTCTAGTTATTTATTTTAACTGCATTCTGACTCTGTTATTTTACCATATCTGCTGACTGTAAGAAGTGTTTTTGCAGCATCTGTGCTGAAAGAGAAACTTGCATCTTTGGGATCATCTGGAATTTTGGCCGACCATCAGCTTCAGTCACAACTGCAAGAGCATCATGTGAAAGGGTAAGTTCGGATAGTTCTGACTAGGGAACTTTTACATCATCTATTTAATTTTTTTTTAAATGACTGTTTAAGTTATATACTTATTGAGATTAATGTTCTTGACCTTGAATGCTCAACCTAGGATATTTGAGACAACAAATCCTTTGGACTAGCTACCTGACAATCTGACATATCACATATTCGCAAAATATATGTTTTTAACTTGCTTTGTTCAGTATGGTGTCTTCTCTGGTTTGCTTTTAGTATGTATTTTTTTTTTCTTGAAAGAAATGTCGTACTTGTATATTATTGTTGACAATGTGTTACTCTCTCTGGCAGCCATAGTCAGGTTACAATATCAGACATTGCACGGAAAGCTTTCCTTCATAGTGTATGTACTTCCTGATTCTATTTTCCCTCACAAATATACACAGTTGTATCCGCCTTTCGCAGTCATGAACAAAGATTAGAAAACTAAATTTGTCTAAGCTGTAATGTCTGGGGTTGAAGCTTCAGCTGCCACAGATTGGAAGAATTATCCTTGTCCAAGCCTCTTTTCTTTTTTGTCCCCCTGAATTTATTGTCAAGTTTTTCTCTTAGTAGTAAAAAGCTTGATGTTTGTGGTAAGACTTATGTGGATAAAGTGGTCTAACCCTTGATTGATCAATGTCAATATCAAAGACCAGCACTTGTGTGTTATATTGTGGTGAAGAGGCCTTGTGCAGCCTCAATCCCATGGCATTTCCCTTGAAATAAAGTGTTAAGATGGAAGTAATAAATGCATTAATACCCATTTGCTAAAAATACTCTTTCATATTTACTTTTAATCATACTTATCACACTTAGTATTAACCTTGTCTTGTACTTTTCTATTATGACTAAGTACATGATACAAGACTCGTTAGTTAATAGTAATTGACTTGTATCAGAGTGAAAATACTAATGGACAACTATATAATATGGGACTGAGGAGTAGTCAACGTCACTTGCTTGATTTTTAATAACAAGTACGAACTTTCTCATTTCTCGTATGTTAACTTGAAAGTGAAAGTTAATTTTGTAGCTCTGGCTGTATGTAGTAGCAAGTGCGTTTATCTTTTACTGATGCTTTTTTTTTTTTTTTTTAATAAGCTCTTTTACTGATGTTACAGTTGGTCTACTTATATGAAATGAAATGTAAACTGTATGTTACTGCTTAAATTTTCTGTTTGGTCCAGTGATTCACAAACTTAAGTTACGCATTTGGAAATCTCCATTCACAACTCATTTAGAATCTTTGCATTTACTTCTGCTAGTTGGGTTGTTTAATTAATATTGTCAACATTTTTTTTATAGCATTTTATGGAAGGCCATGCGAAAAGTGCCCCTATATCTCGGTTGCCGCTTATCTCCATGATGGACTCCAGAAATCATCTAAAAGACCTTCCTGTTTGCCAGGTTATTCGGTTCTTAATATAAACTCACTATCATCATTGAGTATATATATCTGTATCTTACACCATGCGGTCTGTTGGCAGCCATTTCATTTGGAGCTAAATTTTTTCAATAAATCAAATCGAGTTCTTCATTATCCGGTCAGAGCTTTCTATGTAGAGGGTGTAAACCTCATGGCATATAGTCTCTCTTCTGGAACAGATACAGTTTACAAGAAACTTTACACAACGGTAATATTGGACAGCTATTTTAATCTTTGTAAAACCATGCAAATTTAAAAAATAAATTCAATTTATTGTTACTATGAAAGATTCATTAGTTCAACTTATGCATATACATTTTTTGCTTTCAGATTCCTGGAAATGTGGAATATTATGCTAAGTACATTATCTACGGTAAAAAAAGACACATGTTTCTTGTTGTTTTTGAGTTCAGTGGTGCTACAAATGAGGTGGTTCTTTATTGGGAAAATACTAATTTTCAGACATCTAACAGTAAAGGAAGCACACTGAAAGGTTTGAGTGTCTATTGAATGGGTGTACTACTTTCTTGTGTTCACAAATATGTATAGTAGAACCAAATAATTAACTAAAAGTATAATTGATAATTGAAGGTCGAGATGCAGCATTTATTGGTCCAAATGAAAATCAGTTTGCGATTCTTGATGACGACAAGACTGGACTGGCTTTGTATGTTCTGCCTGGAATGATTTTAGAGAAAACTGATGAGATGCTTGGGGCTGAACAGAATCAATCTGCAGATACTAATTCTATAAAGGGTCCACAGCAGTATATGTTTGAATCTGAAGTTGATCGTATCTTTTCTACTCCAATAGGTGCTTGAGGAAAGATTATCTTTCCGTTTACTGTCTCATACATCCAGATTTAAATGTGTTGATCAAAGTGTTTTGTAATTGCAGAGTCAACGTTGTTATTTGCTTGTCATGGAAAGCAGATTAGCATGGCAAAGTTGGTCCAAGGAGGGTATCACCTTTCAGGTGGAGATGGTCATTATATATCAACAAAAACTGAGGGGAAAAAGTTTATCAAGTTAAAAATAAATGAAGTTGTGCTTCAGGTAACCACATTTACCTCTTAACTAGCCTTAAAATTCATAATATTAGAAGGTAAAAATTTGATTAGGTGCCGTAGAGCACAGTGAGCATTTACCTTGAGAAAGAACCTTCAGAGCAAACAAAATGCTGGTATGTATGGGCTGATTTTGTGCTTCTGGATCCTCATTGTCAATATATGGAATGCATGAACAAGATGGAATAACCAATCAACAATAAACATTCAACCTCAAGCACACAACGGTTATATAAGTGGTTCGGCCTAATTGCCAATGTCCACAAGTTGCACTTTACTTTTTTTTTTAGTTAACAACTCGATACAAAATCCCCAACCCTAGAGAACGGATCTATACTTGATCTCTTTAAGAGTCACACAAATAGAGATCAGGATCCTCGCTTCTTTCTGTGTTTTGCTCTCATTTTGGCTCTCTCGCACTTCTCATGCTTTACCTTACTTCACCTAAGGTTCTACCCATTACATTATATTTATACGTGGAAGAAGTAATAATCAAACGGGAAACCTAATTACACTTGAAAACAGAAAAATAAAAATAAAAACGATTTTCAAAATCTGATATACGGGTTGAACTATCATTCATATTGATTGAATGCCCGTCCAGTCAAAGGTATATGCAACTTGGTACACTGCAAAAATAAAACGCCCGTTCAGTACTCCTTATGCACTTTTTCTCAGATTTTCGTGCCTTTTTTCTCGTTAATAAAGTCCTCCGACTTTCATTTCATCCACAGGCTCTTCATTCCTAACAGTTTGTACAATCTTGAGGAAGCGTGAAGACTCAAGTTTCATAGATAACTTCACAAAATAAAAACTAAAATAACTGTGTTGTTGCAAATAGTTAGGTGAAAAAACCCCCATTAAGTTTCTCAACATGTCCTGAATAAATGGTGTCTTTTCACTCTCCAACTTGCTGACCTGCGAGCCATTTTAATCTGATGCCATCATGTCAGTTGTATATTCCTCTTAACTTACATAAACTGACTGTGAGTTGAACCACTTCAAGTGACTGTTCAATTTTTTTCAATGTTATGATGAAAATTTCATGTTTAACTTTGACAGGTCCACTGGCAAGAAACTCTAAGAGGCTTTGTTGCAGGAATATTAACTACAGAAAGGGTGCTTATGGTTTCTGCAGATTTGAATGTACTAGCTAGCAGTTCTACGAAATTTGATAAAGGGCTTCCTTCAATATCCTTTCAATAATATCTGTGCACAAAACTTGGTGCTTCAATAACCTTTTGTTTTAGTTTTATGATTGTTGGTTCACATATTTGGTTGTTGCTTAACTTTAATGCACTTCAGATCCATTTTATGGGTTGGGCCAGCACTTCTCTTTTCTACGGCAACTGCTGTAAGTGTGCTTGGCTGGGATGGAAGAGTAAGGACTATTCTATCTATTAGCATGCCTTATGCTGGTAATTTTCTTATGTGGCTGCAGATGCTGTGCTTATTTATTTTTTACTTTTGGCAGTAGCTCATATACATATTGGTTATTGGTATTTCTTGACATTATATAACTGATTCCAAATCTATGCCAGACTATCATCTTTCTAATCTATGCTGATATTTTGATTTTGTAGTCTTGGTTGGAGCATTGAATGATCGGTTGTTGCTTGCTTGCCCAACGGAAGTAAATCCCAGGCAAAAGAAGAGAGTTGAAATTAAAAGCTGTCTTGTTGGGCTACTTGAACCACTTCTTATTGGCTTTGCAACTATGCAACAGGGCTTTGAGCAAAAGCTTGACTTGTCAGAAATATTGTATCAAATTACATCAAGGTTTACTTGTCCCTTGCATGTAGACATACTGCCATCCATGAAACATATAATTTCATAATGTTCAGAATTTCAGCGAGTGCTTTTTAAAGTTTCAGGATTATGTTTTCCCCTTTTATCTATACTTTGCTATATTAGAATGTGCATGAGTTGATTGTATCTGACATCTCTATGTATTTTCATGTATAAAGGTTTGACAGCTCACGTATCACTCCAAGGTCTCTAGATATTCTTGCTAGAGGTTCTCCTGTTTGTGGAGATCTTGCTGTATCATTATCTCAAGCAGGTCCTCAGTTCACTCAGGTAAGTGATGGATAATGTTTTGTGCATATTACCTTGTTCATCTATTTTAGTATTGACGCATGTTTGAATCAAACTTAGGTGTTGCGAGGAATCTATGCTATCAGAGCTCTCCGCTTTTCGACGGCTTTGTCTATTCTGAAAGATGAGTTCCTGCGTTCTCGAGATTATCCCAAGTGTCCTCCAACCTCTCATTTGTTTCACCGATTCCGACAATTGGGATATGCCTGTATCAAGTATGTGTACTAGATTTTTTTCTTTTTCTTTTTCTGATTTCAGATATTGTATTTTCAGCAGTTAACTTTATTCAAGTCTTGTGGACTACATCATCGCTCTTCTTGATATCCTTTTAATTTCTAATGGCACCTGCAATTTTTGTAGAGTATGAGGGTCTGATTCATCCCATCTCTTTGTTTTATATTTTTATTGTTCTTCTCTTTCTTTCTTTTTTATATGTATATTAGTGGTGATATTAATCTCAAGACTAATGCCATTGTATGAGCCTTTTCTAGTTTTATTAAATCTTTGTTTCTCTGACTTCTAGGATTTGAAGGATCTTTTTTGTGGTGAACAAGTTAATTATATTTTCTCAACGATTTGTAACCTGTGTTTTTATTTAGCTATCCTGCTTTGCTTGTTCTAACTACAAGAGAAAAATATTGTAGGTATGGTCAGTTTGACAGTGCCAAAGAAACTTTTGAAGTTATAGCAGACTATGAAAGCATGCTTGATCTGTTTATATGCCACCTTAACCCAAGTGCAATGCGGCGTCTTGCTCAAAAGATGGAAGAAGAAGATGCAGATTCAGAAGTAAGGCGGTACTGTGAAAGAATTTTAAGAATTCGTTCTACTGGATGGACTCAAGGTATTTTTGCC
>JAYMTH010002179.1:0-13070 GCA_036897465.1 Pelargonium australe
TATATATTATTTAAAAATATAAAATGGAGACATAGGTTGTAGCTGTCCAAAATCTATAATTAGAGGATGATTGTTGGGTATAGACAACAACTTGACAAGTCCACATTGCTAGATCATGCAACAAACTTCAACACATTCCCAAAAAGTAATTTGATAATTTTATTTAATTTGATTCTTATTCTCAACAAATCCCTCACATTGTTCATGTGTTGATTTAGATGCATGTGAAGCTCCAACATGTTAAGCAAATACCCAAATACATTTTTTCTTGTCATTTCTTTATTTCCTTTTAATTCTAATCCATGACTTAAAATTTCTTGAACATTAAACCTTGTTATATCGATAAAATTAAGAGTTTATAATGACACGAGAAATATAAATACGAAAAATATAATTTGAGATTTTTTTTTTTTGTCCTAATGACTATTTGAAGTGTGATTAAATTCTTTGAATTTGCCTTAGTTTTTGTGTACTTTTAAAAAGACAAGAGCAAGCAAGATTTGACCATGAAAAAAAATCTAAAAAGATTGCAACTTTATGAGTTTGACCGGTTGTTGGTTGGTCGGATCCAAACAGGAACCCGTAAAGCTCAAAATCCGACCCAATTTTCAGTTGGGCTCCACATAAAACCACCACCCAACACTCCAAAGTGGACCAACGGCCAAATTCTCCGTCGACGAGCTCAGGTGGTTGTCCGGTGATCGAGATGATCAGCAATTCGATGTTGCTTCAGAATCGAACTTAAGCTCCTCTCTGTAATTCGAGGTCTCTTTCTCGCACAATTTTGATTCACATTTCGCAAGTATCAATTTTGTTGCTATATTGTTTGGTTTATGATAAATTGTGACTTGTGAAGAAATGAAGAGCTGAGACATGATGGTGATTTAACTGAACTGAAACTGTTTCTATACTTGTATGCATTTTGAATTTAGCTCAGTTTAGGTGAAATTTCATTCTGAGATTTAGGTTTTGTGTGGAAAACTAATATTATGAACTTTTGAATGATTTCTAGCTGCAATTTGGTAAGATATAGAAGGTGCATTTTCGAATTAAAGTTTCGGGTATGGTTCGAAAATGTGATGAATATTGAATAGGAAGATCTCAACTTCTCGGTTGTAGATTAGGAGAGAAATTTCCTTCTTTGTTGGGCTTGGGACTAGTCGTGTTGTTGCAAGAACACTTGTGGAGTTTGTCTAAGCATTGGAGGGCAAATTATTAAAATTGAGCTTTAACTGAACTGAAACTCGTTATATACCTCTATGCATTTTGGATTTTGCTCAGTTTAGGTGAATTTTTCGAATTGTGTAACCTTATTTTCCTTCTAAGATTTAGGATTTGTGTGGAAAACTAATATTATGAACTTTTGAATGGTTTTCAGCTGCAATTTGGTAAGATAGAGAAGGTGCATTTTTTAATTATACTTTCCGGTATGGTTCGAAAATGTGATGTAGTTTAGGAACGAGAGGTTCATGACAACTATCAACCTAGTGCGACCCTCCTTGTTAATTGGGCTTGGGACTAGTCGTGTTGTTGCAAGGACACTTGTGGAGTTTGTCTCGGAAGTTGAGGGCAAATTATTATAATTGAGTTTAACTGAACTGAAACTGGTTATATACCTATATGCACTTTGGATTTAGCTCAGTTTAGGTGAATTTTTTGAATTGTGTGACCTAATATTATGAACTTTTTAATGGTTATCAGCTGCAATTTGGTTAGATATGGAAGGTGCATTTTCGAATTAGAGTTACCGGTATGGTTGTAGTTTAGGAATGAGAGGTTCATGACAACTATCAACCTAGTGCAACCCTCCTCCTTTATTGGGCTTGGGACTAGCCGTGTTGTTGCAAGAACACTTGTGGAGTTTGTCTCGGAAATGGAGGGCAAACTATTAGAATTGAGCTTTAGCTGAACTGAAACTGGTTATATACTTATATGCACTCTGGATTTAGCTCAGTTTAGGTGAATTTTTTGAATTGTGTAACCTTATTCTCCTTCTAAGATATAGGATCTGTGCGGAAAACTAATATGATGAACTTTTGAATGATTATCAGCTGCATTTTGGTAAGATATAGAAGGTGCATACTTGAACTAGAGTTTCCGCTATGGTCAGCTATAGCTACTTGGCTTTATAGGTGTGGTTCGAAAATGTCAACTTCTTGAATGTAGTTTAGGAACGAGAGGTTCAAGACGGATATCAACCTGGTGCGACCCTCCGCCTTTATTTGGCTTGGGACCAGCTGTGTTGTTGCAAGAACACTTGTGGAGTTTGTCTAGTAAATGGAGGGCAAACTATTAAAACTGAGAGATTTAGTCCTAGTACATAATGCTCTCTAGTCTCAGCATTGTTGGATCCGGGGAGGGTAATATATGAACACATTTTCTTGACTCGAACATGCAACTCCAAGGTAGCTACCAGCCCAAACAGCCAAAAATAAAAATTGCAGATTGGCTGGCTGTTATGCATAAGTTGAGTTAGGCCTAACAAGTTTAGAGGGCATGGATTTACATTTTGTTTTGTGTATATCTATAAATATAAAAATTATGAAAGTATAACCAACTGGCTTTCATAGCTCAGTTGCTTAGAGCACCCGTTTAGTAAGCGGGAGGTCTTGAGTTCAACTCTCAATGAAAGCATTTTTCCCTTTTTTGTTCAAGTTTACGTTAGTAAGACTATTGCCTAACGAGAAAACATCATTTACAAACAAAACGATTTTTGCCACACTTCATAACAGCACAAGTCTCGTTTATCGTTTGATGTTTAAGATAGAGTTCAACGCCGCAATTTGGTTCTATATACAATTTTATTTTTTTCACCGGAGTGCACCCGCTCCCGCACTTCATGAGTGCAAGACAAAAATGAGGCCGCTAGCAATAATAATACTATTTGGAATCATAGCAGAACGAAAATGTTTCAATAATAGTAGTTTTCAATTTCATAACTAAAAAGTCATAATTCAAACATAATGATTGACAACACAAAACAGGGAGTGATAAGTAGCAAGTGAAAGCTATTCTTTTATTTGAAGAATAAATTGTCATTCATTCAATACAACAACCCTATTATCTACATCAAGTTCTCAAATGAGCCAACTTGACTTGAAAAGCCAGTTCTCAACACCTAAAGCAAACAATGCCTTTTAGAGTTGAGATCAAAACTGGTCATCAAAAAACAGACTTCTACAGTGTAAATGTAGTAACTAACTTCAAGTCTTCTTCTTCTTCTTTGAATTCAGATCGGAAGGTGTAAATGATCTTTCCACGAGACCAGAAACCGGAAGTTTCATGTCCCAAGTCAATTTTTGAAGAATCAATGATAGTGTGTTCACGTCGGACATAGCTCTGTGAGCTGAACCGACCAATGGTATCTGGTAGTGCTCGCGAAGGGCTTGCAGAGATACAGAAGGAAGCTTCAATCCTATTGAAAAAAGTAATATCAAGTTTCAACCATAAACAAATATATGTGTGCTCGCGTATGTGAAAACTTCATACAAATGCCCCACAATTTAACCTCAAATCACATAACTACCCTGATTTTCACTATTGCATCACATAACTATCAAGTTAGATTTATCGCAATATACTTTCTCTTTCATCACATGATTGGCACATGCCCTTTCGTTTAATTTATTTTCATGTCCAACTATTTTTGTTATTTCTCTCTCCCCCAATATTTGGCTAAAATGAAAAATGTAATGAAGATAGAGAGAAAGTGAGGTTAAACTATATTCATTTAGTGGCAGAATAGTATTTTCATAATTACACCTAACAATGACATTATAGATGAGTTTTATGGAAGTAACGGGTAATTGTGTGTGTGTGTGTGTGTGTGAGAGAGAGATAGAGATATACCTTCAGACTTCATCCGTTCACGCGCCAAAGCAAGTGTGTCAACAAACATCCAATTTGAAGGAATCTCAACAGAGCAGCGACTAAATTCTTTAACCAAAAAGGGCACGTCAAAAGAGCGTGCATTATGAGCAACCCATAGTACATAACCCCCACATTTTTGACGGCTCTGGACATACCGAAGTAAGATTGGTATCAGCTCCTCCATCCTGCATGAAGTTCGAAACAATCAATATGCAAGCACAATTTATCTTCTTGTTGGTACATAGTAACTCGTCTATTGAGCAAATGGTAAATGAAATGTTTTCCCTGCTATGAACAAGAATTGGCCAGCTTGGCGCTCAATCACCAATCACAAAGAAGCAATCATGTAAGTTCTTGACTCGAGCACGTATATGACAGCTACAAACCAAAGGATACGGAGCATAAAAGTTGATCAACCTTATATGAACTTTATGTTTAGAGGTCATAAATATGGGTTTGGAGCATCCTTCTCTAAAGAACTCGGAGGGAACAACCAAACAAGATAGGTTTCTCAAATGCTATTGATCATCAATATACAACCCAATGACATAACAATATCTCTGGGAATCTTTATGTTAGTTCACTAGACTGAAACTCAATAATGTCTCGACCAATAAATTGTTATTCACCACTTCAGCTCCTCCTTCGCCTTCTATTCTACTTTACACCACAACCCACCAATTGTCTGCATATTGCATAATATACTACTCCACCAGTATGTTATTATAACATCCACTCAACAGGAAAACATTCATTTAGCATGCACGCGCAGAAAGTTACTGAGAACTGGTATCTTATTCATTACTATTCTCCAAGCAAATACTCAAACTATGCATGTCTCCATTTAAATCCTACAACAGTAAAAGCATGGAAAAAGAAAACAAACTAGAAAATGAGCTAGCCACCAAAAAAGTTTCAAGAACACATCAAACCAAGTGGAAGATTTTAGCTCATGAATCAATCTTAAAACTGGTAGTTGATGGACACGACAGAGAAATGATCAGCACTAAATATAAAAAGAATACCTTGGAACTTTGGGGCTATTGACCATGTAGCTCTGAATGCCATGGATATGTGCATTAGAAACATAGCGACCGGGATTAACTAACGTCTGAAAAGTGCTGTTATCACCCCCAGCAAGATCCTGCATTGCAATCTCAATAATCCGTTCATTCTCTCTGCTAAACCCAGTAGTCTCAATATCGAAAGCAATAAGTGTAACAAGTTTGGCCAATTCTTTGTTCTCAGCAATCATTTCTCGACTACTAGGGTATTGAACTTTTTGAAATCCGCTTAAATCAGTACTATCTATATTTAATATATTGCTTGATGTAACTGTTCCATCCGCAACTTCAAGCCTGGCGCTGCTTGATTTATTTCTCTGAGTCGTTCTGTTGCTTACCTCTGGTTTTGTAGTTATGGGTCTTCTTATCCATCTCTTATCATGTTTTCCTCCGAACCCGCTGGTCTTGGAACTCAAAAGCTTAAATCCGGAACTATTTCCATCAGCCTTATTCCAAGAGTGGTAGCCTTCCCTCAAAGTATTCCCTACGTTGCGGATTCGGTATATTCTTGGTAATTGAAACATTGAAAAGCTCATAGATCCTGTCCTCATCTGGACTCGAGAACTATAAATATGCAAAACTGGTAGAGCTATGTGAAGAATTCCACATTACACGAGCAATTAGCTTTGACCTGAAGACAAAGGGGCAACAATTGGGATCAACAATGGGAATAGGCATCAAACCTAAACTTATAAACAAATCGAGCAATTCCATAGAACTATGTAACCACAATGAAATAAAACTACACAATTAAGAACGAGTTAGGCTACAACAAACATCATGAGGTAGATCTAAACTCCAGAAATTTCAAACACTTGAATTTCCAAGTACAATATTCTATGTAAACTGTAAAGAGGGATCTAAAGATGAGACCACAGAAAAATAAGGATAAATGTTAACAAAGGTACATGAAACTTTAAAAAATGCAATCTAATTTTTAATTTTTAATTTTTAATTTGTAGACAAGTCATCAAATGGGACTAAGGTTCATACCAAAAGTCTGTATCAAATTCGGTACAAACTAAAAGTTATGTATTAAATTGACTTTTTTAAAGTTTTGTGTACCATTAATCCAGAAAATAGACAAAAAAAACTTAAGCCTCTGCAAACTGGAATACATATTTTTCCAAGGACCCGTAATCATATTTCAAAGTGTAAATCACAGATCACCATCTATATTCATAATTCAAAAGCCCCCAAAAAAGTTAACTTGACCTTTGTTTTGTCATCTGAAACCTAAAAGGACAACAAACCCAGAAGAACATGAACCTAAAACAAATTATTCATTTTTCTTTTCACAATCTCAGCTCACAACCTTCGTCAATCCAAAATGCCAGTGAGATAGGCCATCAAAAATTTCAAAACACATCAAATTCACCAAACAAGTAATGAGCTTTTCATCATGAACCAAACATTCAAAACCAACACACCGATTACTGATCCAATTCACAACAAACAGCAAAAATAAATAAAAATCAACCAATCTCATCGAACCCACATGAAATAAAAACCAACCCACCTGAACCAAACACCTCAGACAGATCTAATTCATGCACACATTCCAGATTTCAAGAGAAAAACATCGAAAATCGAAATGGAAATGGGAAACTTCCAAATATCAGCTGGGTCTGCAAAAAGCGCCTCGCTTTCGCGAACCCAGTACGAGCATTTCAGTAATCTAAATCGGGTAAGACTCAGATTCTGCTCAAATTTTCTCAGGAACCAAACAGGAAGATAGCAAGTTCATGGGTACAAGAAAAGAATATGCCATATGAAAGAGAAGAGAGAACGTGCCTGGTAGTGGTAGCTGATACGAACCCGAAAAGAGACGCATTTACCAAATAGCAGAGATTCAAATCGAGCCCTCCAAATATTTATAGAGAGAGAGTGATGAGAGAGAGGGCGTGTAGTAGCAGAAGACCCGGAACGTGAGGATCAAACGAACCGGATCCGAATAGGACTTTTCGGGTCGCTGAGTCTCTGGTTGGCCTCACGTTTCCTCGTGTTGTTGGCTAAGCTTGCAAGCTACGAATTTACTCATTTAGGACTTTTCCTATTTTGTTTTATTCTCTCTATTTAATTTTCATGACAAATTGTTTTTCTATATGCACCCAAAATTATTGAAATTTATAAAACCGTCCCTATTGTTTTAATTTAATTTTGAGAGGGAAAATCTCGTATAAATAATATAAATATGTTCGCCAACTGTATTAATATGTTTTACAATGGGTTTGCGCGGATAAAAGGTGTGAATATCACTTAACACTCTATGATCCATGCAACAGAACGAACATAACCTCACATGAAGGGTGGATTAAAGTCGGGATGTAAGGTAGACGGGTCATTAGGCCCAAACATAAACAACTATGATATCATGCTAAAGTTCAATATTAGGGTGTGTAACCGTTTGGACTTTTACTGATAAAAAGTCAACATCATTAATACGATTTCACTTGCACCATTGTGTGTAACGTTTTCACTTTATATTATGCTAATATGAAATTCTTTAACACTCATACTGATGTCCAAATTGGATAAGAGAGATGGGCGAAGGCTCGACTCCGTTCCTTCGTATTCGACATATATGTGAGAAGGAGTGTTAAATAATACTCTCGATTTCTACTCATCCACGTGCATGCTCGGTTTCAGACCCAAGTTCATCTCTCTTATCCAACCGCATATCAAGAAAATGTTGAAGATACTCACATCGACAATATAAAGTGAAAATGTATCATATAACAATGCAAATGAACATCTATACCAATAAGATTGACTTTTTAGTAATGAAAACTAAAATTGTTATGTGTAGTTAATTATTACAACATTAATTAACACAATATAACACGGTCAATATGTATAAATAATTGTGTTCAAAACTACACAACATGATTGCATCAATTTATACGGATCATTTAGACATTCATGCAAAATATAATTCACATAGCAAATTAAAATAACAATTATCCAAACAATATTGAATAATAATAATTCAAAAGAAAGTAAATATCGTTTTATTATTTTAAATAACAAAGTACATGTAATGGACAAGACAAATTGCAAGTTCTTAGAGTCAAAACCAAAAAAGTCGTATCTGTAGTTACACAAAATAATAATAAATTAAAAAACAGATAATATTAATAATATCTTGTCATTTTGTGACATTGTTTTAGTTTAATTTTTTTTTTTTTTTAAAAAGTAGAATCAAATAAGCCTCACGTGATGATGAGTTATCATCTTAAGTTTGGATTAGGATGTCACGTGCTTACTTTAGACAAAAACCATTTGCTTGAGACATTAGGCCAAGTTACATCGGATGAGAGTACTTCTCTATTTTTATAGTATATTTTTTTATATAAAATTCGAGTTTGCCTAAAACGAATCATTATAGATACAAATCACTTAAAGATTAAACAAAATTAATAATACGTCATTTTAGCAGTTAGGGTTTGTGCCACTTTTTTCTAAATCGTTTCGAAAGTGGAATATGATTTTTGTTCAATTGTAACTGCTCTTGATTATAAAGTGACATTACATATAGAATATTAAAATCATATCAACTACCACATAATATAAAAGTGAATAAGATCCTACATATGCGGCGTGCATAAAAGAAATATAGAAAAGTAGAGGGACTTGCATGTGATTTTACTATAAATACAAAAACCATATGGCTATGCCAAACATAGGAAGATTGCTTACACGTCTCGCAATTGATGGTCCTAACATCGTCATCTTATAATAAGATAGGTCTTTTTGGGGACACTCCACTCCCAAAAAGAGTCAAGACTATTTGGTGGAGGAGGTTGAGAAAAAACACCCATTTCTAAGTATCGTATTCGAGACCTCGTGTGTCGAGAAATATTGTTGTAGTTTTAAAAGAATAAATAAATATTTTAACTATAAGACAATTTTTGTGAATTGAGACTTCTGTTTCATAAAGTGAGAACTGAGAATATGGTAGTTGATTTTTATGGATCTCGAACTCGAGATTTCAAGTTTGACTTATCATCTAATATAATACGCACTTATCGCTAACTCTATTGTCTAATGGGTCATAACTAATTTCTTAAAAACTTGAGTGTTGAATTCGAGACCTTGTGTACTCGCTTATCGTTACCTCTACTGGCATAAAGTCATTGTATTAGATGTTAATTCAGTTCCTTTTCAGCTCTGTGTCTATTGATTTTTTACAATGATGAGTTGTAAATTCTAGTTTTAACATAAATGTAGCCACATATTTTTATTTATTACAAATTTAGATGGGCTCATTGTGTAGAATACTAGAATGGGCTACATTCTAACTTTAGGCCCATATATTGATATTTCCCAAAATATAATTTTTCCCACATTTACTGCCATTTTAAGCCCACAAATTAATTTGTTTCCTATCAAAATAACAAGTTTAACTAACTTCAAACGGGCGGTCTATGAATTGACAATTCCTTAACCCGTTTCTCCAGCAGAGGGTCCCCAGAATACAGTCATCGGGCGGGTTCTAGAGGAAAGGAGGCTGGTAGATTCTATAGTACTTTTTTACACCGGAACATGAAACTGATCCTGTAGACGTTTTACTTTCAGAGCTCATAGTTAAGAGATTAAGAATTTCAAGAACAATTTCATGAGTAGCTCACTTTGAATGATGAAAAGAGAGCACACTACAACAAAACTTGCCAATATTTCATGAAAATGAAAAATATTTACATCATACAATTGACTACTCTAGTCAAAGCCAAAAAGAGAACACCCTAAAAAAAAAGTAAAAAACAGAAGCAACAATTTCTTGTATTTTACAAATTTAGGGTTTCTATTTTGCCCCCCAAAACATTGTTCTTCAGCCAAAAACATAGCCACAAGACATAGCCAACAAGCACACAGCAGCTTGTTCTTCCTCACCCAGCTCCCTTCTCCTCCTGCACCTCTGTTTCTTCACTGTCGGCGCTGCCGGTGACGGTCTCTGGAGCATCAAATCCTTCCCTAAAGTCATCAAATTCATCTTCATAGACTCACTGAACCCACCACCATCTGTAGCTGTGGTGGAGCCATTGACACCATCTTGATCACTGCTGACAATCTTGTTTGTTGTACCAATTGTTTCTGCAACATTATCAGATTGAGATTGTGAAGATTTTTCTTTTTTCTTCTCTGGTCCTTTGTTTAGGCCTAGAGAGGCTCTTCTCTTCCTGTATCTGATTCCACAGGCATTGCATAGTGACTGAGAAGCAAAAAATATATGTAAGATCAGTCTCAAGATTATTGATTCTCACTCGAAAAGCTCGTAACATAGTCCTCAAGTGATTCAAGAAATAAACATCACAAACCCAGCTCACAACTCACAAGTTGATCCTCAAAACAACCATATCACAAACTCAAAACCTCACAAATTGATCAAGTGAGGCAAGATTCAAATCACTCGATCTGATCCTCAAGTGATTCAAGACTAAAAATCACTGATCACAAACCCAGAAGCTGAGACAAGTTGATCATCAAGTGATCTAGAACTCAAAATCACAAACCACGTAACTGATACAAGTTGATACTCAAGTGATCAAGAAATCAAATCACAAACCCAGAAGCTTAAAAGTAAAAAAGAGAGGCACAAATACAGAAGCTCATAAGTGGATCCAATGATCAAAAACCCAGTAGCTCAAAAAATGACCCAAGACTTAATATCACAAACCAGAAGGTGAGACAGGTTGATCCTCAAGTGATCCAAGACTCAAAATCACAATCACAGAAGCAGATCATAGAGCCCTAAACAAACACATAATAAAGAGAGTACTGATCCACTCAGAAAGCAAGTGCAACAGTGAACAATAGTGGAATTAAACCATCAGAGAAATTACAAAGCCAGAAGTGAATCATCAACTTACTCAAGAGGATCAAAATCCCAAACCCAGATCAAAATCAAATAGCTAAAGAGACTCATAAAACCTCAATCCAAATATGATCACAAACCCAGATCGTGCTCTAGTGACTCATAAAATCACAATAAAAAAAAATGATCAATGAACTGAAACCAAATGGTGGCAGTGAAAAGTGAAATGATCAACACACTGACTCAAAATCCAAAACACCCAAAAATCAAAGTAGATATATTGATCAAATTTTTTACCTTGGGACCAGCTGGCCCACCTCTCCAGAGAGGAGTTTTTGTGGTCTTGCAATCAACACAACACTTCTTGTTGCTCTCACTCACGTCCATATCCTCACATGAAAAAGAAGACGATGATGACGACCCTTGATCCTGCAAAACAGACAACAAAAACAGAAATCAACACAAACCCACATGAAAAAACACAACCTTGACACTGATCGCGATCATGATCACTCAATCACCCACCTTTTCTCTCACCAGATCCACCATACCCATCAAGAAACAGAGCACACGATGACGATGGTGATGACACACAGAGAGAAGCAGAATCGGTAGATTCTAATTTATAAACTCAACAATAGTTACAGTATCTCCGAGATTGAACCAAAAACACAATCATTTCTCGAACAGAGGAAGCTGATAATGACGAGAGAGAAAAAACAGAGAGATCGGACCAGAGCGCGAAGCAGAGAGTGAAGCACAGAAATGGCGAGACAGTGAGATTCAAATACAGAGAATGTACGGAGTGTGCTGTTGTGGCGCTCGCTCGAGCATCAAATACTTGCGAACCGACGTGAAATTGGCAACGAATCGGTGTGACCGACTCGACTCGACTCGCTCCGACTCGGTGGACTCGGCGGTAGACAAGACAATTACCCTAACCCTAAGGGCCTTTTTGGTATGCGAAATGACGGAAATGACCCTGCTCGGTGGCTGCCACTGGCTAGGATTTTAGGACAGGTAAGGTAAAAAACACAGGGAAAAGGGTAGATGACACGTGTCTCACGTGGATAAATGTAGCTTTTTTTTTAATTTCGTTATATATATTTTATTCGGATAATATGGTGGCGCCGATATGGGAACTAGTAGGTCACGCTGTCCACTGGCTGTACTGTACACGCGCTGGCATAGGTGCATTATTTGGGGTTAATTTTGGGTCATTATTATTATTTTTTCAAAAAATTTGTCACAATTCCTGCATATATGATAAACTCTCGAAACCTTTGTATTATTTCACTAGAATTGAGTTCACTTTTGTTAGGAGATCGGCTATTTAGGTCGATTAATGTGGATTGCTGGTTGGGTCGATTTCGGATTATTTCGCTAGAATTGAGTTTATTTAAGATTAGGTGCATGCTGATTTATTTATTTATTTATTTATGTTGTTCTTTGTTAGTATTAGTATTTGTCTTCATTTTGAAAGATAATTTGAGTCTAAATGTGTCTTTAATTTGTGCCTTTAATTAATTTTCTTGCAGTAGGGTTAGGTATCATGTTTTGTTTATTTTTGGTTGACATGCCGTTTTTTTTATACATTTAAGTATAAGTTAAAACTAATTATCAATTTTGACTTTAGAGATAAAAATCATACGCACTCGAAACCTTGCACATTTTGTGAGTTGCATATAATAAACTCAATAAATTTTTGAATTGGGTAAGAGCACATTCACACAATTTTACACACAAAATTCAATTTCCAATCCGCATCCTACACCCTCTTTTATAAGATTCATTGTTTACATGAAGTCTTTTCAATTCGTAACTCCAACTATCAGTTCTAGTGTCGGGTTGTGTTGTGTAAAATTTGAACTTGACTGTTTAAATGTACTTAACTTTGATAAGTCGCGTCCACCCGCTCATCAATAAGCAGTGTTCTCAACTTATTTCGCAAAAAAAGCCTAGCTTTCCCAACAAAGCAAACACAACTAGTTAACATGAATTCACACCCTACTTTGTTTTTTTTTGGGGACAATTAGAAAATGAAAAAAAGACATACAATTAGTTAGAAGAAGAAGGTGAAAAACAGAGACAATATGGTATGAAAAGGAAAGGTCTAGAAAGAAAGAGGCAATTCCCCTTTTTTCTTTTTTGAAGGGACAAAACTATAAAACCATGGAATTTTCTTTTGTACCCTTCCAAATAATATAGTATCATATTTTTTGGAGTAGAAAAATACAGTAACAGAGAAAAACCAGAAAAACAGATATTGGTCTCTCTGGTTATTTAGAGCTCAGTCTCCAATGAAATTAAACAATATATAT